>VXCM01003228.1:2636-43539 GCA_014773175.1 Lucifuga dentata | reverse complement strand
TAAAAAAAAAAAAAAAATTTATTCGCTGTGAAATGTCGTGGACCTGATCGTCTTCACCTGATGTGAACACATCTGAACGGCAAGGAGACACACCTGCTGCAGAGCTGGTCATCCTTACAGGCTTTCAGCATCGGAAAATAACGAGGTGAAATTAAACTGACAATGTGAGTTTAGGAGCGCAATATATATATATATATAAATATGGATAGAGAGTTTTCTTTCTAGCCTGCTCAGAGCACACAGCAGTGCATCTTACAGCTCTTTCTCACGGCTATCATGATCTTACACAAATAGCATGTGTCAGCTCATTTATCACCGCTCCCCCAGTTGTCCACTCTCGTCTATTCATCTACGCTCTATTTCTGCATCTCTGCCTCCAGGGTGAAACGCGTTACCTCCACAACTGAGAATAACCCCCACAAGTCCCCTTTGATATTTGCACAAATCTGCAAATGTCAGCTTAAATAATTGATGTTTGACTAACACCCGCTGTGTTACCTGGTAACAGATGGGCAGAAACACACCGTGGAAAAGCCATAATGTGTTTTTCATAATAAACCAATTGCAATTCAATTTTTTGCAGAAGAGCTGTGATTAAAAGAGACAAATTGCAGTAACAGCAGTTGAGGGGATTAAATGTCAAGGCAGAGATCCAAGGACCTCTGGCTGGGGTGAACGAGGCAAACCTGAGCCGCGTTAACCCTGAATGTGCCCCGCTAGACTTTCTGTAAAAATCCGTAACGTTAATACTGATGCATTCGCAAACATGCAGTGTAACAGGAATGCAGTATCTGAGGGAAAGATCAAAATCTGACGTAGGTGTAACAAGTTAAAAAAAAACTAATACCCTCATTTTGTGATAAGTTTAAAAAGCACATAGTAAATTCATGTTAAATCTGATAAGGTTAAGATAATCATATTCATGAGTTACTTAAAAGATTAAATAGTTAAACGCTACAAGATCTGTTTAAAATGGTTACAATTCATAAATGTTTAAAAGTGGTTAAAAAGCTAATATGTCATTAATTTTGCGCTGTGTAATTAATTCTTGACGGTTTAATTTAATCTGTGATAGAGTTCATCTGTGGTCTACAATCCAGCCTTGATCTGGTAGCCGGAGGTCGATTGCTTTTGTCTCCGCCCACATACCTAGGGGATGTTACGTAGTTTCCTCATTCCAGTAAAGTTCTCGTGAGGAATCACCATTTTATCAATCTCATGATAATTTCTCCCCATTTTCCAGGTATGTTGTGAACGTTAAGCACAGTAACTTGGTTGAAATATCTTGCTAACATGTAAGAAGTATTTAGAGAGTGAATTTGTGACGTTTTGAATATTTTTAAGTTAAGTTTTGCTGAGCAGATAAATGTGTGTGAGTGAGCTCCTGCTCATCTGTAAGGATATCCCCGTAGCCAGTCACATTTCATGTGTACCGTGGAAGCTCTGTAGTGTTACTTATTGTTGTGTAATGCACTTTTTGTGAATTTTGAGTGAATTGATAAGTTCATAGAGTTACAATATTTCGTGTTTAACCGGTTAGAAGAGGAATTATAGAAGTAATATGTATGAAGGAAACACTGTGAGTAGCATTTCTATTTTAAAAGAGTATTTACTCTCTACTACTGTACTACCTCCTACTCTCCTGTAGAAATATGCATTTGTTTATATTGTTTTGTATACCTGAAATGATTCCAGTAAAGTTCTCATGAGGAAACACCATCTTATCAATCTCATGATAATTCCTCCCCATTTTCCAGGGGCGTAACATAGGCGGGTAGAAAGAGTTTGTTTCGATGGTCATTCAGGAATCCAAGTTAAGAGGCTTGACTTTCTGACCAGCTACACATTCAGCTTCACACCCGCACGCTTCCACTTCCTGTCAGGAACCTGTTCGTTAAAGTGTGTGCGTAGATCTTGTAACAAGAGGCAGTTTGCATCAGAAATAATTCACGCGTCATCGAAACTGCAGCACTGATCTTTATGGTGAAACTGATCACTCTTTCCTAAAGAAATCACTGCTGGACCACTCTGAAAGCGAGAAGAATCATGTGTTTCTCACTTCTGACGCGTGATCATGCTTTTCATCGTGCAAATTATTCATGTTGGAAGAGTCATTAGAAAAGAGTAGCATCTGCCCTCCCCACCTTAGCGAGATCAGATGGGTATCACGATTCCGTTTGGAGAACTTTTGTCCTTGGCTGCGACGCGGCCGGTAAAATGACTGAAACGTCTTCATGCTTCAATAAGAGAGATGAAACTTTATTGATCTGTGGGGGATATTAGATCATGGCAGCATCAAAACAGGAACAGGATACAGCAGGGGAATAACGTAACAGCCACAAAGATACATGCCACGGTATATGAGGGTCATATAAGACGGGGGGAAACAAACGAGGAAATATCATTTCAAGTTTTTAAATGGGCAAATTTGCTCGTTTTAAAACTCGAAAAAAAATAAGTCGGTATGTTTGTCCGTATGCCGTACGTTTTAAAAGTAGTATAATTTAATAAGGTCATGTGCTGCAGGCATAGTCACAAAGCCAGGCAGTTAATTCTGTTTCTCCTTATTTTTCTGAGTTTTAAAAACTCCAAATTTAATAAGGTATAATTTAATAAGGTCATTACTGCAGGGAGTCACAACATGAGGCACTGATTCCCCTTATTATTTCTCTGGGTTTAAAAACCAGCAAATTTGTGAGTTTAAAAACTCAAAATGATGCCCCCTTTTTTTTTTTTTTTTTTTTNCCCCCCCCCCCCCCCCGCCATCCTACATGGCCCTAACACGCTGTCATAGATAGATGTAGTGTTGTTATAAAAGCTTTGCGTGTTGTTAGGAACATGCTGTGTTTCACTGCTTTGCCTCATATCATGATTACATGTTACACACTGTGTACAATTACATTTTGTCACGTTATGCTTACCGTGTTGAATATGTGTTCAGGATATTACCTCCCTCTGTGTGTGTCTGTGTGTGTTTGTGTGTGTGTGTGTGTGTGTGTATGTGTGNACCTCCCTCTGTGTGTGTCTGTGTGTGTTTGTGTGTGTGTGTGTGTGTGTGTATGTGTGAGTATTTGTGTGTCTGTGTGTTTGTGTGTCTGTATGTTTATGTGTATGTTTGTGTACTCAGAGGTGTTTGTGTGTGTGTGTGTTTGTCTGTGTGTATCTGTGTGCGTGTGTTTGTGTGTCTGTGTGCGTGTGTTTGTGTATGTGTGTTTGTGTGCTTGTGTGTGTGTTTGTGTGTGTGTCTGTATGCGTGTGTATGTTTGTGTTTGTGTGTGTCTGTGTGTGTGTGTGTTTGTCTGTGTGTATCTGTGTGTGTGTTTGTGTGTCTGTGTGCGTGTGTTTGTGTGTCTGTGCTTGTGTGTGTTTGTGTGTGTATCTGTATGCGTGTGTATGTGTGTTTGTCTGTGTGTATCTGTGTGTGTGTTTGTGTGCGTGTGTGTTTGTGTGTGTCTGTGTGTTTGTGTGTGTGTGTGTGTCTGTGTGTGTTTGTGTGTGTGTGTGTGTGTGTGTGGGGGGGGGGGTCTAAGTTCCGCTATTTAGGAAAATAAAAGCCTGTTCAGAAACTTGCCTCTGGCTCGTCGTCATTTCCTGTACCATCAGCCATTACAGGATATTAAAGGACCATACCGGCGGTTTCCTGTACCATCAGCCATTACATTATATTAAAGGACCATACCGGCAGTCGTGCATGTTTGAGCCAAATATATACAATCTACATACATGTTATGTTACTGCTAACCATTTCGAAAAACATTCTACTGGAGCTGTAAATATTAGAATTGTTTTTCCGACCTTCCAGATGTAAGTGAATGTAACTGATCCAACATGGAGCTACACAGAAGAAAATGTATTTCTCCGCCAGGAAATATAGTCCCAGAAGAAGACGTTTTTTTACCAAGATATTAAAATGAGCGTGTTACGGTGCTGACTAATGTAACAACTTGTTACTCACAGTATCAGAATTTAAATTTAAACATGCAAGTCACCATCTTAGACTCTTCTTCTAAGTCTCTAATGCACAGAGTTCAACGCCTCCTGGTGGCGTGGCGCATATCATGAACTGTAATAACTGAACGCAGCAGACTGTCCCTTCTACAATCATGCAAAGTGTCAGCAGCAGAAACATTGAATTTGAAGGTGTGTGTATCACCTGAACATTTGATTTGGAAAGATTAGGAGATTAGCAAAAATAAGAATGACAACTACAGTACTGTCTTCTTTTAAAGACTGCTGAGGAGGGAGAAATGTACAGTTTAATTCTTTTCTTAATATACCAGAGGTCCACCATATTTTATCATGTACCCAGTAATAAACAGGACTACGAATCATAAGTCTGCTCCGTGCTGAGCGCTGTAATCTCCAGCGACAAAGCCAGGCGTCTCTGTGTTTCTGTCCACAGACTGTCCACGCTGCAGAGAAATGCTGACTGACAGCAGCAGAAAGTCTTGGTGGTATAAATACAGTTCGGCTCGTGCAGCTGATAGGGTAAAATAATGACATCATCCTGTGAGGAGCTGATGTGTGATCAGACTAATAAGCTCCCCTGTGAACTCCTCAAACAACAAGGACGAGATAATGAGACTCTTCCTCCTTTTATTTAACTCAGAATCACTTCACTTTTTCCTGTTTCCTTCTTTTGTGCCATAACCTTTAGCCTCTGGTGTTCATATGTGGAGTGAGATATTATACAGTACAGGTGCTAATTGATGTGTTTGAGCATCATCCTTACTGTGCTTCAGTCCCAATGAATGACATTTAAAATAACTAAACAGCTTGTTAGCTGTAATTCTTTAATGATCTGGCTGAGTTGCTGCATTCCCATCCTACTTTTTCACATATTTAATGCACCTTTCTAATATTCGATTAAAGGAAATGTGAACTGATGTACATTTCCATCAACTACGTTATGAATGATCTCAGAGGTGATTTAATTCTACATAAATGTCCACAGCAAAACACACAGCATGCAGAGTTTAATAAAAGCCTTGGTGTGGAAGAATACTTATTACAGCCCGTAAGCAGTTATACACACCTTATTACATGCTGCCAACAGACGCCTGGCAGCATGGTGCTACAGCGCTCTATAAGCTCTATGTATACGCGCGCATGCATACGTGCATGTTCACCAGGCAGCGCACGTCACGTCCTCGTCAAATGCAAATAAACTGTTTCCCATCCACTTCATTTGCATTTCGTCTTAAGCGGATCCACCTCTACCGAGCACGTACATTTTTTAATGCAAATTTTGGAGTTAATGCAAATTGACGATGTTTCCGTTCAGGTTTTCTTATTCAAAATTTGCATAAAAATAGTTGGGTGGAAATGCAGTTAATGTCAGCTCAAAATCAATGCAGGTTACAAAAAGCATCAGACTGTCTTTGGCCAGTTTGTAGGCAAATAATGTAGTAGAAATACTGCAGTTACTAGTTTTAAGTTTTAAGTGATCCATATATTCACATCAAAATTCCTCTTGTGAGATTCTGTTTGTGATGTAGGTTCATCCTGGTCGTCCTCCGTCCGATCATCTTTAGCGAGATGCTAATAATTAGCTTGAAGTGGTTGGGCAGCAATAGTGTAGAGCCTCTTTAAACTATCATTTTTGAACGGCCTCATCAGTTTGTGTCTGACAGACCTGACGTACGTCACGTGTAAGGACACGTCGTCATGGTAAAGGACTTCACCTGGAACAGAGTCCTCAGCTAACACAGGCATCCATCCATTTTCTGCACCTGTTTGTCCTGTCCAGGGAGCTGGAGGCTATCCCAGCAGTCATTGGGTGAGAGGGGTTTACCTGGACAGGTGTCCAGTCTATCACAGGGCTGACACACACAGACAGACAAACACATTCACACCTACGGGCAATTTAGAGTTTTAAATTAGCTGACCTGCATGTGGTAAATAAAAGCAAAATGACCTGAAAAAGAATGTCTTTATGGTTATTCTCTTGATCTTTCATTCACAATAACCCTAACAAAAATATAACCTTTAATAAGTAAAATAATTGAAGGGAAAAAGAAGTTCTGATCAGGAAACAGGTATATTTCTCAATCGTTCTGGAGGCGTCTGATCGGTTTTAGAGACTTTCTGACCCAAAACCAAACTAACGTCTGTGAATCTCCTGCTGTGATGCTGGAGAGTCTATGTCCATCATCATCATCATCATCATCATCAGTGGAGTTAATATACACACACACCTTGTCTTCCAGGATCATTCAAATATCTGTTTCATGATAAGAATTTATTTTTCCTTTCCATTATTTTAATTCCAGGTTATATTTTTCGTAATATTTTGAAAGAAAAAATATCAAGAGGATAAACAAAGACATTTTTTCGCAGCACATTTTGTTTGTATTTACCAAGGTGCCATTATTAGTGGAGAAACCTTTTTAGTATCACACTGGTAATTGATGTGTGGATATGGTGTACATGCAGTATATATACATGTCATTTTTTTTCATGTACAGTGTTTTTGAATCACGTGTTTGTCTTTTTATAACTTTTTAGCACAGGGCCTTTGACCTTGTCCCCTGCTAGTTTTTAATGTCAGTTACTGGTTTGTTTTTTCTCTTATGTGTGAATTATTAGTCTTAGTTGAAGTATCTGCTGATAGCTTTTTTTCCAAACGGTGAGGGGACATGAGAAACGTAATTTCATTTTATGGATGAATAAACTTGAACTTTACCTGTATTTCGCTGTAACAATAACACAGCAGCCATCGTTATCAAGCGTAACATCAGATGAAATGACTGGAACATTTTTAACATTTTAACATTTTAAACTAAAGCAGCACTCAGGAATCCTGCTGACTTTGTGGTTTTTGCCAGTATAAAGTCAGAGGTTTGCTGCCATTAACCTGAAGTCAGACAAAAAGAATGATCATGCAGGGGTTCTGTGGACGGATGTCGTCTATTTCTGGATCTACAGTATATCCATAACGGTTAAAAACGTGTCAAACCCATTCCAGTACCATGTTAGATACATAGATCCAGTACCATGATAGATGCATGTTTCTAGCCTTGCTTGTTAAGGCATAAACATGATGCCTCCTATATACGTTAATCTGTCAGATCCATATAAATATCCAAATCTGGGCTAAATTGCACCTATCAATAGTCCAAAATAGGATAAACATGCATGATTTTTTTTTTTTTTTAAATTAAGCTTTATGTCTTGTTTTCATTTTTTCAAGAAATAGGCAAAAATGTACAAAAACAGACAATAAATGGGACCATTTTGGGCTCCATCCTAAAAGAATAAGAAATAAGATTATGATGTTAAGACTATTCCAGAGGGACGTGCAGTCCTTTGTGAGTGATCAGAGCCTTTAGGTTGGAACATAAAGATCCAGATGTTATACTGAGGCTGATTTGGATGATTACAGATGATTCAGCCTGTCAAACATTTACAGTCCTGCTTTGTTGCTGCATTTTTATTCTCTAATGTTGCACTGAGCGTTAACATTATTCGTTCGTGCTCTTCAGCTGATTTTCTGTTTTCTAAGTTGATCTGTGGCATTTATGACTTCCTAACTTGTTAAAAATGAATATTTTCCCCGGAGGCCGTCGGCTTTCTGGCGAACCACAAATTTCCAATGGGAGAAGATTTAGGACTTTAAAATGTGTGTTGCATGCTACCAAAGGCAAATCAGTAAACATGATTCAGCCTGATGTTACCCAAATTTTCTCACTTCAGTTCTAAGAGTGCTGCTTCTGTAAAACCTAATTGAATTATTGTCCCATAATGCACCTGAAGGCCAACGTCTGATGTATATACAACAGTGGTGTGCCGTCAGGGCCAGCAAGGCCTTCTCTGCTGGCCTAGAGATTGTCAGAATCATCAAATTATATTTTTATAATTTAATATATATTTTATTAATGCTATATGTATTTTACAAAGTTTGTTCCCATCAGTCTATTATTAACGTCATTTCATCGCTACAGTACTCTCTCCCTCAGTTTCGCTGCTTCCAGTGCAGCTCATATAAATTAGACCTTTTGTCCAATCAGATATTCCCCCTGTGCTGTCTCCGGGTAAAAAAAAAATCTAGCCTGAGGCCTTCAGAATCTCCAGTGAATCCCCTCTGCTGTTCAAGCAAATGGGATGATGTTGTTGATTGTCATATTCTTTAACCAATCAGATTTTGAGTTTGCCATGTTGGGCATATTCTTTTACACACCAGGGCCTTCTAGCTGGCCTTGGCCTACGTCATTGGAGGACCGGTTTGTGGAGGGCTGCTACCGGAAATTCATCAGAAGAAGAAGAGAGCCAGTTAGCTAACTCAAGTAAACCTAGCTAGCATGTAACATAGCATTATCTAATGTTTACTTAAACTTTCTTTCTTGACGTTTAGATTTTTAGATGTAGTGCTTTAGACTTTTTGTTTCGATTTTTACTTAGTCCTGTTGTTTTTTAACGCACAATGGCTGAAGGAGGAGAAGAAATGGATTTACAACGCTTTTTTTCACATTTTGGAACTGAAATGCACCGATATTGTACAGCCGTGTCGTTAAACTCTTTCTAAAGACAGAAAGGAGGATGGACTTTGTCTTCAGATGATGAGCAGCTTTGGTAAGTCTGATAAATTTTTATGTGGCTGGAATCTGTGGAGAAGCCTGTTGAATCTGATTGTGTTATTTGTATTTTACAGCATTTTTGCTTACTTGCTGGTCGTATGAGTAAATGTGATGGTTGTGAGTTTGTTCTTGTTTGTTTGGTAATGACACTGATTTAGGCTATGCCATGTTTATATGTGATGCATAATGTGCTATAATGCTACATCCTATTCATGTCTGCAGTTAGTGTGTTGTAACTGACATAGGTGATGATCCTCGTGTTAAATCACTTTATTCCACTAGATAAAGGTTACTGTCACTGTGAATATGGGCTGGTTACGTCATCATGCTGAGGTTATTAGAAAGTGGTTTAATTATAGGAGGATGAAGGCCTAGATATAAAATACACAGCCCACCACTGTTCTCCCAGGACGTTCCGTCTTATGATTTAGACTGCTAAACCTTTTACAAACTGCCTTTTTCATGATGTTTCTCATCTGAATAAACAAATTACACTGTTAACTGTCACGATTCTGCACTTCAGCCTCCATCCACTAGCTAGCAGTTATCGCATTCTCCATGCTCTGCTCTCTCCTCCTGTTTCCTGTTCCTGCTTTTTCCCTCCATTTCTCAGTCACATGACCTCATCAGCTGCTCCTCATTGGTAATCACTCCAGTGTCTACATTTACCTCACCGANCATTCTCCATGCTCTGCTCTCTCCTCCTGTTTCCTGTTCCTGCTTTTTCCCTCCATTTCTCAGTCACATGACCTCATCAGCTGCTCCTCATTGGTAATCACTCCAGTGTCTACATTTACCTCACCGATCGTTTGAGTTTCTGGTTTGAGTCGTTCCTGTGTCTAGCCCTAATTTCTGGATTTCTCAGTTTATTCTGAGTTTTACTGTCTGTGATTTTCTCATAGGACACATTCATCCTTTGACCATTTGGTTCTCAAATGTTTGTCTCGGCCTGTTTGTGGACATTCTGTCTGTCTTTGAAGTTCATCCTGCGTCACTGCCTGTCCTGTATTTTGTCTGAATCAAACACTTCATTTCAACTTTACCTGTGAGCCTGATATGGAGTCCTCCTCTGAACCCTGAACCAGCCTATGACAGTTAATAGTGTTAATAATAATAATAATAATAATAATAATAATAATAATATCTTTATTTATATAGCACCTTTAAAAAGAGTTTACAAAGTGCTTTGACAACTAATAAAAGAATCAACAAAACAGACAGATCAACACAAATAAGGCATTAAAAACAATACAGCAAACATTAAAAAAGAAATGACTTCACACAAAAGCAAGTCTATAAAAATGGGTCCTGAGCTGTGATTTAAAAGAGGACACAAGCCTCAGATCCTCTGGCAGATCATTCCAGAGCTTTGCGGCTCTAACTGCAAAGGCCCGGTCCCCTTTGTTTTTCAGAAAGAAACCAACCTGTAAAAAAAAAAAAAAAAAANAAAAAAAAAAAAAAAAAACAAAAACAGAGGCTGATTTATTTTGTCCATCTAGCCATGTATCTCTTGTGTATCCTGTTTTCCTTCCCTTTTCGTTCCATAAAACACGAGCAGAAAGCCCAGAGTCACTTTCATTAGATTTAACGTGTTCTGGAGGAGAACAATACATCTCAGAGCATTAGTGTGACGATGCTGCTAATTGTTCTCGCTTAATTTGTTTTTAATAGCTAAAGCAGCAGCGCCTGATTATATTCAAAATGGATCGCTATCACTGAACACACTCTCCTCTCTCTCTCTCCAAAGACTCAACCCAAATGGTCCATATGGAGGATTCCTCACAAATATCATTAACCCTCCTGACTCCTCCTTGTGTTGTTTTCCTTTAGGGAAATGGAATTCATATTCATTTGGATGAAGAACATGGCAGTTCCTTTGTTTGATTCCAGATGGAGAGAAGCTACTACGTGACTGCAGGAACATGTTTGTGTCCTAAACTCTATAATGGCTAATGTCACTTCCACATAGTTCTCTTTTTCTCCTTCAGTGAACCTTAATGAGAAGCAACTATTTATTCTGAAGTTACTGAGCTTAAAATGCATTTCATGTTAAAGGACCATACCATCCATGTTACATGTTTCAGCCTAATATATTCAGTTTTCATACACGTAACATTACAGACAATCATTTCCCAAAGCATACTACTGGAACGGTGAATTAAAAATGTTTTTCCTACCTTCCAGACCTCCATTGGTTTCAGTTCATTCTGCTATTAAAATCAACTTGTTGATACTGTAAACGTTCTTGGGATAGGTAATCCATCATCACCAACAAGACGTGTATTCAGGTTTTTTTAGAAGTTATGTAATTTTAGTGTTTAAGCTCAATAAAAAGCGTGGAGTGAATGTATGCCTCCACCGGGGAATATAGTCCCAAAAGAAGACCTGCGTTTATGGAAAAATTTAAAGGACCGTGACTTCATAAGGCTGTGTAACTATTAGCAGGAGAAACATGGATTTTTAAGGTGGGTGTATCACTTGAATATTTGATTTTGAAAGATTAAGAGATCTTGCAAAATATCAGGAAAGCTGAAATACGGCTTTATCCTTGTCAGTAACATAACGTATGAAAATTTAATATATTAGGATCAAATATGCAAAATTGTTGGTATGGTCCTTTAAAAGCTCTCTGTCTGCTGGAAAGTGAGAAATCCTCTAATTAAAAAAAAAAAATCCATGCCTGGCTATACAAGTCCAGCTTCAAAAGCTAATACAACTCAATTCAACCTGTACAGGTGGACAGTTGTTGACCTTGTTGATAATAAATCAATAATAAATAATAAATGTTTCTGTGCTGCACAGTATCATCACAAAAACAGCCATCAAAAACAAAATAGCACCACTTCAGTCAGAACAGGCACGTCCCTAATTCCCTCGATAGCTGTTCATTCCTATAATTTACAGGAATACACAAAGGGTATGCAGATGAGAACAGGTGGGGGTTGACAGGAGTTTCATTAATTAAAAAAGAAGTAACAAAATAAGAAGAATTCCAGGGACAGAAGTGAATCAGTCTGATGATAATGGCTGATTGATTTTCTCTTTCCTTGCTGCTCATTACAAATGGCGACAGATGAAACAGACTGTTTCAGAATGTCCGTTTCTTTGACTTCGTAACTGACAGAAGGATGCTTTAACACCACAGAATTACATTTCTACTGAGTTCTGCCACAGGGAGTCACATGACCTTTACCTGTTTTTACTGTGAGGAAAGGGTGTGTCCCTGCTGTAAATATCAGGAATCAGTTTTGGCTCCTCAGCTGCATGTTTCTGTGATTTCACTGCATGTTGTTTATTAGAATCTATACCTGTCAGCACTAGGCTTTGCAAATAAGGGAGATTTTCTGGGACCTCATGCTGCATTCGACTGGCCTCGGAAGTTGGACTTTTCCTACTTCCTACTAGGAAAAATGCATTGGAACGACATTTGAAGTCGGAGCTCCGACTGGGAAACTCCGACCAAAATTCACAACTTCACGAGGATGACGTCACTCAACATGGCAGCGTGGAAGCGAGCTTTGTGAATGGAAATGATCAGCTACCAGGTGAATAAAGTATTTTTTCTTAATGACATTAAAATAAAATGGTCAACATGGTAACCATCTACATTGTGTAGTAACTTTTCCATTGATACGTAAGTGTGAATAATTTCAGCACATTTATTTCTCTGCATAAATGTTTAATACTGTGATTAATATCATTGTAAAATAACACAACCAAACAGTCCTGTAGACTGACTTTACTTTAGTTAGCATTTATTCCTAAGTTTATTTAATCTTACAGTATTTATTGGTGTTCAGCCACGCTTTTTGTACATTTGAACGGTTTGAGATTGGAAGTCAGAACTTCCAACTGGGAAAAATCCGACTTCCGAGGTCTGTCGAGCGCAGCATCAGTGGAGAGATTTTAATGATTGATGATTCTGCAGGTGAGCAAACTGTGAAACACTCTCCTAAAGTGCTCAAAACCATCCATTCAAAATAAAACACAAAAAAAGGAAAAAAGTAGATCCCATCAGTCCTGCAGAATTTTATGCCTTCATCTTTCTACTAACCCTCAGTGCCAGATCTCTTTCCATATTCATGTTCACTCATACATCTCCAGAATCTGGCAGGATTAAACAAACGGCCGTCTTGTCAAGTCAACAATGGATGAGAAGTTGATTACAGCCATTTAAAGCTTACAGCCACATTTTTATGAAAGAGTGGAACAATAAATTTAAGATGTTTGTTGTTTTATCCATCTTTGTAGAATATTTTCTTTGAATTGTTGCTGCAAGCATCTCCCTGAATCTTCCTCAGATCTCCCCGAAATCATCTCAAGTCAAAGATGTCTGAGTAACGCTGAGCATCAGATGTAATCATAAGTACAGGAAGAATCTTCACGTGGCCTGGAAGCTCGCTGGGCCAGTTTAAATACATTTAAAAATGTGAACGTTAGTCATGAACTGTGGCAAAGTAGACATGGGAAAGAAAGAAAGAAAGCTACATCTTTCCGTCTGACTCGGACTCGTTCGTATCTAGTCAGTCGAGTGGAGCTGGTAGGATGTTGAGCGTGTTTTTCTGTGTGCAGCGACGCTGGAGCTGTATTGTTTTCATTGTTTTCACAGCCACAATTTAACATCTTTGACAGTGAGACAAATTAGTAGAGCGTCTCCCCGTGTGTCATCCTCCTCCCGTCCTGTACTTCTGTGGGAGAGACGGCAACGAGCGCCAATTAATCTTCAGCTGATCCTAAATCATGTTTCTTCTCTTTGATACTATCACAGAACAGCAGATACAGAACATTTTGTTTGTGAGTATCTACACACTACTTGAGTATTTTTCTAATTTCATAAACTTTTTACTATACTCCACTACATTTTGGAGATTTTATATATATCAAAAATAAATTCTTAGAAAAATAAGGTGTTTGTTGTGAATTCTCCATATCCAGACATTGTGAACTGTTGTATAAATGTGATATCAGTGATGAAGAGGCAAGTACCCAGTTTAAAAACTATTTAGGAGCAGGAATCAGGAACAACAAGTTACTTGCGTAACCCCTGGTTCTCTGAGTAGCATGAGTGAGATGTCTCACTATGGATACGCCCTCTCAGTGTACTGACAGAAGCACTTATTCCACTACACCAGCCCCTGAGTGGCTGTCGTGACATCTGCAAGATGTTCCATCTATAAACATGGCTGACATAGCATCACTCATCATTTAAGAACAGCACGTCTCCTCTCGCTCCACCACAGCAGCAAGAAGGGCGGTCTGGTGAGACATCTCACTCATGCTACTCAGAGAACCGCGATTACATAAATAACCTATTGTTCTCCGTCATAGCACTTGTTTCGATGTTTCAGTGTGGGATATGGAGACTCCTGTTTTGCAAACCGGCCTACCCCAAAAGACTAACTGCCAGCTCTCCTCACAGTGAAGGAAGAGTATGAGAGAACCTACACTCAGGACTAGATGGACAAGATTCTGAGAAGTTTCATCCAACCTGTAAAACCTTGCAAATGTGAGAGGCGATGACAGCTAGCCGCTGCACAGATATCTGAATGGACACCCCTTAAATAAAGGAAGCTGCCACACCTCTGGTAGTGTGTGCATGCAAACTATCCAGAGCCTGGAGGCCTGAGCTGGAGTAGACTAGAGTAAGGCCTCCACTCACCAGTGAGAAAACCTCGTCTTGGTAACGGGCTTACCTCTGCAGCCCAGCCATGACACAAACAACTGGTCTCCTTTCCTGAAAGCTCTAGTTCTGTCAGCATACACATGCAAGGCTGTGAGCGGACACAACATATATAACTGCTGCTGCTGTTCAGGACAACAGAAGGGCTGCAAAGTCTATCGGAAAAGTGATCAGGTACTGATCACCTTTGGCGGGATTTGGTTTTAAACCCTGCATGCAAACAGGGTTTACATACCATGCATGAATGTCACATGTTTTGCTGTAGCTAAAGCCTTTTTCAGAGATAACATTTTCAAACCTATATCAGCAATGGGCTCAAAGGGATAATCATTGAGAGCCTTCAGGACTGCAGCCAGGTCCCAGGAGGGTGAAATAGGCTTGGAGCCAGGAAGTAGTCTGGCCCACTCCCACTGTAATGCCCCAAAAAGCAATATGGCAAGCAGAGATAGCAGCTAAATACACCTTAATGATAGAAAAAGCTCCACTCTTATCAATTAAGTCCTGCAGAAAGGATAGGATCACACCGACTGAACACTGAAAAGGGATTTCCTGTGTTCTAGCGCACCACTCCTCAAACCCTCTCCACTCCACTAAAGGGGCCGAGTGGAGGTGCCCTAGCATTCTGAATGGTGTTTATAAGGCTTAGTGGGAGCCCAGTGGTCCGGTGCATTGGTCATGTCGTCAAAAATTTCCACCTGAACACAATCTGAACGCAGTCTTAACATGTCCAAATGCCATCTGTTTGCTGTCTTAATGCGTCTGAATGCCATCTGAATGCAGTCTTAACACGTCTGAACACCATCTGAATGCAGTCTTAACATGTCTGAATGCTGTCTGAACACAGTCTTAATGCGTCTGAATGCCGTCTGAACGCAGTCTTCACACATCTGAACACCATCTGAACACAGTCTTAACACGTCTGAACACCGTCTGAATGCAGTCTTAACACGTCTGAATGCTGTCTGATCACAGTCTTAACACGTCTGAACACCATCTGAACACAGTCTTAACACATCTGAATGCCGTCTGAACAGTCTTAACGTGTCTGAACACTGTCTGAATGCAGTCTTAACACGTCTGAACACCGTCTGAATGCAGTCTTAACACATCTTAACGCGTCTGAATGCCGTCCGAACGCCATCTGTTCCCACGGTTTCCTCTCACAAACCACACAGTGAGCGAGGCAAAAGATTTCCTGTCAGACAGATGAAAGTGTGTGTTTATATGAGTGTGTGAGAGTGTGAGAGTGCACAAGAGCCCTTTTTGTTGCCTCATTACCGCCGTCTTCCTTCACTCCAGGAATACAATGACATTTCACTTTAAGCTTTCCTGTGACCTGTCAATCATGGAAGTTCAAACTGAACCACCTTATGCTTTTTTCTCTTTTTTTCTTGCAGTAGAATCTCTTATCAGCCACAGTCTTCCAAACATGATTTTTTTTCAGCTGAGAACCTTGTAGAACTCGTGTATAATGGAACTCTCTGTCTCACGTGCAGCAGTTTGCATCGTCTTGTTACACAGGAACGTGTTTTATAAGCAGCAGCTCAGTGTTATGAATATGTTACGAATATTAAATGTCTTCTGTTTAATTTGCTGCTGCAGCATGGCTGCTGTTTGCCAGAAAGTGCTTCAGGCTCTTCTTCTCTCTGTGGAGAACCAGAGCCGTGTGGATTTGAAACTTGTTTTATCAATGCAGTATGCAAAAAGGCTCTGATATTCAACAGGTAATGTGAAGAGAAAACTTTTCTGGCTTCTTTCCTCTCTTGCCTCAGCATCATCTTCATCTCTGGATATATGTGTAATCACGTTGCAGACCGTCGGTTGCAGTAATTAGAACTGCTTTGTAAAATGTTACTGCTACATGTTTGTGGTTGATTTGGGATATTTCCAAATGAGAAACACAAAAGGAGCTTGTAGACTAAGGTAACATAATTTCAGGGATTTACAGCACTTATGGATTTACAGATTATTGGGATGTTAATTGAGTTATTTTCCATTTTCTGAAATAAAAAAGGGAAGGCAAGTTTATTTGTATAGTACATTTCATACACAAGGAAATTCAAAGTGCTTTATATATGCAGCGCCTTACCAAACTGAGTACGCCCTTGGTGCTTTGGTGATATTTTCACTAGTTTCCTGGATTTCCCAAGGAATTTTTATAGAACAAGGCCCACCATGTTTATTCAGAAATGACAATTTTTTTTTTTTTTTCAAATTAAAAAATACAAAAAAAAAAGTGGTGGTGGTGGAGTGGTGGTGTGACGCATTGTTGTATGTTCACTGTATACCGTTTTAGTAATTATCTGATGATTGTAGAAATATGAATGAAAACACAGCTAAGCGTAGAATCTGATCTAGCAGCCGGATGCCGCCATCTTCAACCTCGTCTCACAAAGTCTCGCGATCTCACAGCATCGCAGTCCTCTGTCATGGCACAATCCTTAATTGTATTTTCACATTTTATAGACATGCATGAGCATAAATCAAATCGGATCAGGATAGACGAAAAAACACACTGAAAGGAGTGTGTGAGAATTTGTTTTCACCCTTGAGACAGACAAATCATTAGACTGATAGGGAAGGATCGTTTTTTTTATTTTGCATATAAATAGGAACCACTGGCTTAAATTAATTTCTACCCAGGTTTTATTGCTTGTGACAATTCCAGTCAACAAGGTCATGTGAAATGAGATGCAAAGTATTTGCTCCAAAGTAAGTAAAAATCAGAGATTCTTGGTATGGAATGTGCCACTAAGAACCAAACTAAAACCAAAAGTCTATCATGGAGTCAGTGTGTTGGATTCAGTCTTTGTCTGTTGTAACTCACGGAGTCTGTGTATTAAAAGAAACCTTCAGAGTGGAAAGGAGGAAACGCTGCAGCAGCGTTTGTGGCGTTTGGGTTTGATGAATGGTACCTGAGATTGACGTTCACCTACAGGAGAGTGCTATCTCGTTATCTCTCTGTCCCTCGCTGCTCCAACACACTCGCACTTTGTTCCACACAGCATTTTGCAAACTGAACGCTCTGTTCGTCATATTTTCTCGTGGTGATCAGATAACGAGGCTTTTCCGTGAACTGGAATAACAAGATGCATCATTACTAGACATGGAAAACTCCGTGCATTTACAAGAATCCGTTCAGTTCGATCTTTCTGTGAAAAAGGCCGATTCATGAATCAAGTCACCTAACCGTACCACGCCTACACCTAACTCCAACCACGCCTCCGTATTTCCGTCCGACAGCTGTTGTCACCTGCTGTTAGTTAGATCCTGCAGAGGACACAAATAATTGCGTAAATAACTGTATACAGTTTGCTGTTGTACATTTATGTAAAGTAATTACTTTTTCCTTTTGAAAATTATTCTTGTGTTGTTGTTAAGCGTGTTTGTGTAACAATGTATCTGCATGTGGTGTTTTAATTTATAATGTCCAAAAACACTGATCATGAATTATATATATGTTGGCTTTTTCCAGTTTTTCCATGTAGACATAGTGACACACACACACACACACACACACACAGAGCAACAACAGGCTAGGCTATTAGCTCAGCAATTAGCATGTTTAGTAGCCTAAACATTTCACACACATTGAATATGCTGGTAACGATTCCAATCATTATAATGCGCTGTGTAGTCGCTTCCTTTTATTTTCAGTATGCTGAGAGACAAACTGAGCAGAAATGTCATCATAAGGATAAACTAGCACAACCTTAATCTCTTCCGGCAAACTCCGTCTTTCATTCTTACCCCACTCAAACAATGGTGAATCAGAGATTTCTCTCAGTTCTTTCCATTCAAGCATCTGTCACGACTCTCACGGATCAAAAGTGATTGATCACTAACACGTGAGGCAAATACAGTTTTAAATGTCGCCCAGATTTCATGCTGATGAAGTTTACCAGCAGAATGAAGCAGGTCTTAGTTTTAGTGTGTGGGTTTGTTTTATGAATAGCTACCGCCACATGTAAATAAGGAAATATCACAGTAACACCTCTTTAAGGCTAACGCTAAAATATGTTGCTAAGAGGCGTTTGTGATTGAGGGAACGTGGTTACACCATGATATTTTTACAAAGCGATGCAGTAAATCATAGCTATCATTTATGAATCTGGGCTATTATTCTCACCAATCACCATAAACACACATTTACTGTAGAATTCACATGTGGGGCTAACTATAAGTAGAACAATCTCTCTCTCTCTCTCTCTCTCTCTCTCTCTCTCTCAANCCCCCCCCCCCCCCCCCCCCAAATAATAATTAAAAAAAATAAAAGTTAGGAAGTAAAAAGCCCTGATCACACACAAACATCACACTTTAAATTTAATTTTTAAAAAATTTTGAAAAAAAAAAATCGATAAAAAAGAAAGTTATGTTGAGTATGAAAACTCTAGTTCATGCTTTTATTTTACTTCATACGTGTTAATACTGCATGTGTTGTGTTGACTGATTGAAGTTTATAAAATCTTGTAATGTAAATAGTTCTCTGACTGTGATCAGAAACATTGATCTGAAGATCAATTCTGAGGCTGTTCTGTAAATAGTTTTAACATAAACACTAACAACATGTCAGGTTTAACCCTTGGGAGTCTTGGGGACTTTAATTTTTGCAGTCATTTTGTTTTTCTTTATTTTTACCACCTCATCATATTTTCACTTTCAATCATCATATTTTCACTTTGATCATATTTTCACTTTCAGAAACAGTATGTGTGCAGTAGATACAAAGACACACAAAACAGGAAAAAAAAAAAATATATATATATATAAAAACACCACATCTACTTATTGATAAATCTTACAGGACTGGCTAATGAAAGCATTCACTGCACTGCCTTTGCAGTTTCAGTTTCATTTCCAAAGAGTAGCAAAAATAACACTCACGTTGCCTTACTTATTGATGATGTAGCTACATGGTGGTATTGGGGGCTGATAGGTACATGTATTGAAGAACGGTTGATGTTGGGCCGATTGGGTGGGCCGCCCTGTCTGGGCAAAAGTCCAGGGCTGATTTTTAATCCCAGTCCAGCCCTGGCATGGAACAGAAATTACATGAGAAAGGCAGAACTGTTTAACAAACTTTAAGAATCAGTGCACACGACAACACGGAACAAAGATCAGCGAGCAAAAAGATCTAGGAGACTTTTTAAAATTTGTTTTAACTTTACTTTTGACTCAATGTCTTGGAGCTAAGGTAACCGTAACTTTTAGTGTTGAGCTGCTAACACTAAAAGCGATGATTATGACGGTTAATTACGCTTATAACGAATGTCATTACTTATGCAATATAAATTAATCCGTGTATTGTAGTTAATCCTAACTAGGAAAAACAAATGAATGTTTGACAGAAAAGATTTAACCCTCAGAACCTGGACACTGGTCCAACATTCCCAACAGTTTCTGTGAGCACCTTGTGTGTTGCAGTGGGTCAGAAATTACATCACTCTTCCAGTACTGCCATCTGTAGCCTCTAAGAAGCTTTAAAGTTTTGCTTTTTTAACTTTCTGAAAATTCCTGTCATTGTTTTTCGTAACAGATCTTTAAAATCTTGAACAGCTACTTCAAAATAAAGCAGCATTCTCAACTTCCCCAGCAAACGAGTTGAGATTAAACAGACGGAAATATAGGAAAGCTCAAAGATAAATGGACATCACTTTATCTGCATCGTCAGTGTAATTATCTTTCTGATATCATTGATTTAAAAAAATGTGGCAGACATATTTGCTATAAACCTGTTTTGCTTCAGACTGAAACTCAGTTGTCTGTTTCAGTGTCTGATATTTGTTTAAAAGTCACAAAAGAGGAACTTGTAGTTGTAATTGGTGTGAGAATACACAGTCAGATCATCCAAAACCAACATGAGCCATCTCAGATTGTCCTGAAATGACCTCATCTGAGGACACGTCAATCAGAAGGACCTGCTGAGCTCAGACCGAAACTCAGCTGGATTTGTTCTGTTTGAGTATTCACTGTCTGACCTATTTCCCTCTATTCATCTTCTTTATCTGTTTACAGTTCACCCTTTACCCTCCTCTTCCTCTCTCCCACATCTTCTTTTCATGAGGCTGCACTGACCGGACACGTCGAGGNACCCTCCTCTTCCTCTCTCCCACATCTTCTTTTCATGAGGCTGCACTGACCGGACACGTCGAGGTGAATGCGGCATGTAAGCACGATTAAAGAGATGCTTGGGTTTCAGTTAGGTTGGTTGATTTCATTCTGAAACAAGATAAAACTCAACAATGCGGTGGATGAAATATCTTTCTTTCTGTTTGAGTCCTTGAATTCCATTTTATGGCGATGGCGTGGTTTATGCTCATGGTCTCGTTGTCTGATTCATTATCTGATGTCTCGCTCTGGTTAAATCTACACTCAGGTCACAGGTCACCTGCCTCAAATGTGGCCATGGTCATCTTGGACATGTGAACGTGCATCAAGACAGAGTGTGGTATATTTTACTGTTTTGAAGTCTAAGTGACATGAAGGTTTAGGGAGTCACTGTTGTATGCAATATAGCTTCACATATATTGTAGGGCTTAACCATCCAGACACGGAACAACTAGTAGGGAGTGGAAATTCCAGACAGGCCTCTAATGGCTACTGAGGGGATTACAAGTTAAAGACAGAATGATAAATATTGGTGGCAAAATGGAAAGCTAATGAGAAGCTAAAAGCTACCCGATAGAGAGACAAAGGTGGCAAAACTAAGAGAAGAACATGCTGAGGTGGAGCTCAGACTCATTAAGTTTAAGCTCCACAAAAGGTGTATAAAAGTAAGAACACTGTTTAAGCTCTTCAGTCTGTCCTGGGGTCCTGGGACACGCTCTGGTGATATCCTGATTGAGAATAAACCATTTTTGCTTACTATTAAGAAAGTCTCCTTATTGGACTATTTAATGTGTGGAGATGACCTTATACTGTACTGGCCCGGATAAGAGACGATAGCTCTGCACTTGTTTTTTGTTAAAGTGTGAAAATCCTGCTGTATGGCAGCATGAGGGATAACCAGCAGCATCTTGTGAATACTGGGGAAGGAATTTGTATTGCCTGGAGGAACAAGTGTGACCAAGTCAAAAATGGAGGAAGCTGCCAGTTTGCTTGAGATGTATCCATTCCATCACCAGACATTCTGGCTCAACAGGTAAGCAGGACTTATATCTCCAGAACATGTCAGTCAGTTTACATCTCTTGCTTCTCCTGTGGTCATGTTGATGGATCAACAATCAGAAAAGGATCACGTGACTTCAGGGATTCCTACCTGGTCTCATGAATTAAAGCTCTCAGAACATCAGTTTGATCCCTGTCTGCTTCAGTATTTGGGCTCTCTCCTGTCTGTGCTTTCTTCATCATGTAATGCTGTCAGCTGATGACTTCATCTTTACAGCATCTGACTTCCTGCTGCAAGTTTCTGCTGCAGCAAAGCACTGCAGCATGTTCTGCTGATGTGCTGTAGATCAGACATCAGATGAAGCCAGCAGAAGCCTCCGTATTTTCAGCAAATGTCATGTCTCCCTGCCAACCACCTAAGATTGTGAAACTTCCCAAACTTTACAAAGGGAATTCCTTGTTCAATGCATATTTTCTCTGTTTCATTTCTTTTTTGCAAGTAGAAGCTTAACAACTTGGTAACCGAGCGATTAAATATGTCACAGAAACAGAAAGGCACCAGCTGATTTACAGCAGTTTTCCAGTGTGTATGTATGTGTGTGTGTGCGCGCATGCAGTACACCACACAGTGCACAAAATGTGCACCACACTGTCACTGATTGCCCCCATGTGGTGGAGTTTGGGAACTACTTCATTGTATGTTCCAACATTAACTGCAGCTCCATCTGCAACAAGCAACAAGCTTTTTTTCCTCCAATGATCTCGTGATCTGTTATCATTGAACAGTTTCACTAATCTGTCCACTAGATCCATTCCACACTCAGATAATTCTCCTCGGCTAAATACAGTGACAATGGAAACTAGCTGTTGTTCTGTTTTTGTTACGATTCTGAACCATCAGAAAGCAGCTCCTCAATACTCAGCACCAAAATCCTGTCACGTGATTCTGTGTTGATCACGCGTGTGGTGTCTCCGTTATTCAAGCTCCTCCCTCTTGAGTAATATGCTGCTTCAACTTTGATCCCGAGTGTGTGCAACAGCTTACTATCTTGTGAACAGGAGGTGAGAGGACGAGTGTGTCTGGCTGTGTGAAAGGCCCGCAGAAACATTCTGCAGACGTTGCTCTGTCTGATGGAGGCAGCCTGAACCGCCCTCATGCTCTCTGCTCTGCGCCTGCTTTTAAAACACAGGATGACTAAAATTCTTTGCGGAACACGCTAGTTTTGTCTGAAAGGCTGTATAAAAGTAAGAACACTGTTTAAGCTCTTCAGTCTGTCCTGGGACATGCTCTGGTGATATTCTGATTGGCTGTGATTGGCATAATTTGCACCACATTTTAGTGTGGTGGAGGCGAGATGCTTTTTGGCCATTCTGAAGTAAACCTAAACCAGACTCCTAAACCAGATAAATAAATAAACCTGCTCATTGCTGAATGCTTAATGCTAACTAATGCTAGCTAGTTATTAAGGTGTGGTTATGTGTGCTAACATTGTTTAATTCAACCATCATAACTGGTTAAAAAGGGTGACAGGGAGGTAATACAATTAATCAAATTAAAGTTCTGTCATATTAAAAATAACCTCACCAATGATTGAAGTTTGTCGTGTTCTGGATGCTGCTCCATCCATCCATCCATCCATCCATCCATCATCATCCGCTTATCTGGGTCCAGGTTGCAGTGGCAGCAGACTAAGCAGACCGGCCCACACTTCCTGTCCCTGGCCAGACCCTCTAAATCCTCCTGGAGGACTCCAAAGCATTCCCAGGTCAGCTAGGAGATACAATAGCGTGTCCTGCGTCTTCCCCAGGGCCTCTTCCCAGTTGGACATGCCTTGAAGACCTCCCTAAGGAGACGACCAGGGGACATCCTTACTAGGCGCCTGAACCACCTCAACTGACTCCTTTTGATGTGGAGGAGCAGCAGCTCTACTCCGAGGGGTCAGGCTCAGCCCGAAAAGACAACATGATGTCAGCTCCTTGTGGACCCATCACCCACAAGGAGAGAATGAAGGGTCTGGTACGCTGCCGAATGGGCGGTGGGCAAGGGCGTAGGCCCATGCGGATTGTCTCTTGGACAGGGATGCTGCTCCTTGATACACAAATGAGGGTTTTCAGAAAGACATTTTTCATTTTGGCCATGCACATGCCTGAATATAATCACACAAAAATTCTGGGGATCAAACAGTTTTTCTCTCCTTTTATAACAGGAAGTTAATTACAGGAAGGCTGTCTGGTACAGTAATTTGTTAAAACATCATAATTATGAGAGCAAATTGAGCTGCAGCAAAAACAGAGAGAAGTACGGAGGAAGCAGATGGATAAAACGGCAGAAAGAAACCAGGCTGGTTGCCTGAAAACCTTGATTGGAAAAACTATTGCCTTTGAGCTGCTGCTGTGAAATGCCACACTTCTATTTTATTATTTGCTGTCATGATTATTCAGCTGATTTCTAAACTGTTAGCTTCAAATGAATGAAGATATTTTTATTTTTAGTTACATTAAAGGCTTTTCTGTGGAAAAACATTTTGGGTTTTATCAAGCAAATATATCGGTTCAGAAGTAACTATCCTGGAGTTACTTTGTATTGAATCTATCTATCTATCTATCTATCTATCTATCTATCTATCTATCTATCTATNGAGTTACTTTGTATTGAATCTATCTATCTATCTATCTATCTATCTATCTATCTATCTATCTATCTATATGTATACAGATATATATATGCAGCATCCTTTTGCTTCTTTCTGTGAAAGATGCCATGAATTCATTTCATTTAATTTCATTTAACTTCCATGAGGGAAGGTTTTTTTTTTTGTTTTTTTTTAAAGGTGTCCTATTCTCTCTGTCTTACTCTTTCTCTCTTTCTCTGCTTTTTTACACTGGAGAGTTTTATTAAAATTTGAATTTGCCAGCAATGTCACAGCATCTATTTATGAAATGAGGTCAAGGAGTTGAAGTTTTACAGGATGAATTTAATGGTTTAATGAAATAAAGGAAATATGCTGGACCTTGCCAATAGTCACAGGACAAACCCAGCCTTCCTGTGGAAATGAGCAGAGATGATGCATACATCACTAAGCCTCTAATGCAGGGGTGTCAAACTCAATCACAGAGGGGGCCAAAATTAAAAACTGGGTCCAAGTCGAGGGCCAAACAGGGTCAGCCTTTATTGGAGACAGACTTAAACTGGCTTCATTTTCATCAGAGGTTATGATAAATTATTCATACACTAATATGAACTTCACTTTAACTGCTGCTNCAAAATTAAAAATTGGGTCCAAGTCGAGGGCCAAACAGGGTCAGCCTTTATTGGAAACAGACTTAAACTGGCCTCATTTTCATCAGAGGTTATGATAAATTATTCATACACTAATATGAACTTCACTTTAACTGCTGCTCCCAAGACATCTATAGAATTCAGAACAAACCACAGGTATGAAAAAACAAATGAGAGATCAAATTCAAAATAAATAACATTTTTTATGTCTTCCTCTCTATCAGCGGNGAAAAAACAAATGAGAGATCAAATTCAAAATAAATAACATTTTTTATGTCTTCCTCTCTATCAGCGGGGTTTCAGACTCATTTTCTATGAAAAAGTTTTATCAGGAGATAGCCAGAATACTGATTTTTCTCAAGAGAAATCTAAAATCACTCTGTTTTTCATTAACAACTTCAACAAGCAAAATGAAAATACTGTATTTTAAATGTGATCATGGCTTCTTACGTTATATTCTTTAATTATCATCAGCTCTGCTAACAAGGCTAACAGGTTTATCTCTAATGACAGTAAACAGCTTCTCTGACTCCACCTGTGCTGAAAGCCTGTTTTCAGATCCACCTTTCCTTTGACCGTTTCTTCCGTGGACTAGCTTAAAGTTCATTAAAAATGACTGGATGGGCATGGAGGGGAGGGGAGCTGGTGCTGCAGGTGTTGATTGACGTGCTGGCTGTTGCAGTGCATTCTGGGATTTGTAGTATCCGTAATGTGCACGCTATATACCAGTGGGCCAGTTATTATAGAGATTAGCTATTATCTCGTCGGCCACATATAACTGTACCGTGGACCAGATGTGGCCCACGGGCCTTGAGTTTGACATATGTGCTCTAATGTCTTTAACAGAACCTCATACATTCACCTCCATGTTTTATTAAATGTTTAAATGGCAATTATTCTGTAAGAAAGAATAGAAAAAGAAGAAAAAGTTATGCACATTCCATCATCTTTTTTATCCATCAGTGGAAGCTCAACCTGTGGAATGTTTTCTTTTTGATTAAAGCAGACGTGTTCAGCTGAGCCTGAGAGCATCTGGCAGATACACACACACACACACACACACACACACACACACACACACACACGGCTCATTAAATCTCACTCTTCTTAAAGCTGTCACAGTGTAAAGTTGATTAATACAGTATGTTGTAATGACAAAGGAATCCTACATAACTTACTTCCATGACACAAGCCTTTAATGACTTTTATTCAGACAAACAAACTAAACAGCAACAACATTCTGGGGTTTTGGTGGATATCAGCTTCTCCTGCTGAAACTGCTTCATCTGTGATAAATATTTTAAGTTTTTGTAAAGTCATTATTTTCCCATAAAGTAATGTATATGTATAGGGTTATACACTGGCGTAGTGTGGGCGGGGCTACAGGGGCAGTTGCCCCAGGCGCAAAAAAATTTTAAAAGAAAAAAAAATTAAGTAGTACTAATAAATAAAAAATAGTGTGCTCTCCCCCCCAACACAGAAAATCTCCCAATGTTCAATCATTCTACACAATTTTCCCACATGACGGGGCAAATAATCGTCACCACGTAACATTTTACTGTATTTTTCTTGCTAATTACAGCCATACTGTCCTCATGTAATCCTTATCAGTGAATTACATAATGCCTATTAATAGCGTGATTTCCCATTTGAAGATACCAGTACTGTAATGTTCCATAACTTGCATAAAAAATCATAATTAAAAAATTCATAATTTCACCGAGTTGNACTGTAATGTTCCATAACTTGCATAAAAAATCATAATTAAAAAATTCATAATTTCACCGAGTTGCAACGGGCGTTTGATAGTCTCGCTCCTCCTCCCTACCCGCCTCGTCTCCGTGATGTGTGTGACACTGATAGTTGCGTTGCGTAATTTTTAAAATCCACCTCACGCCTAAAGTAATCCTTAAAATGCATATGTGTAGACTATTTTCTACTCAGAATGACATATTCTTTCACCTCTACAATATTTGCAGAAACTCGTGTTACACGTATTTATGAAACATGCTGTGGCCTCCGTTAGTTGTGCGTGTGGCTAAATTAAGATCTGTCGAAATCTGGAAATACCATCGCCAAGTAATGTTCCCGCCAATTTAGTGTTCCAGTACAGAGTTAAAACATGATGCTGCTGCCAGTGTGCGTGTGTGTGCTGATAGGAGTTCCATCGTTTGGTGAATTTTGTTGTTCTGGCGTGTCGACAGGTGAGTTTTTGTTTTTTGCTGTGATAATTCGGGGGNTCAGTACTGGACTGGTGGAAGGGACTCAGGGAGTGCTAATGGTCCACAGGTTAGGGGGCGTAATACTTGCCTTGCCGCAGGTGCTGACAACCCACGCTACGCCACTGGGGTCATATAACGTATAGCCATGATGTTACAAGAACGAGCAGCAGAATACATCCGTATAGTAATTACCGTGAAGTCTGTGACGTCACCATGAGGAATCAGTCTGAAGATCTGAAGTTTGGATTTGAATTCACTGTTTACACCATTTGGCCTTTACTGGAGCCAGAAAAATGACACGTGGCACAGCTGACTGACAGGATGTTGACCCACCAGAGTAAAACGTCCACAACATAAAAGTCTTTAGAACCTGAAATTAAACAATGACTTTTGCTCTTCCAACCAGTCACACACTTGCTGTTGAGATAAAGTATAAAATCCTTTGTTGAGTTTCTAAAAAGAACTTGGAGGATTTTACAGTCACTTCCGTAGTCATGATTATTTTCTTGTAGCCAGCACGTAGCTTTATGACTATTTTTCTAAGATGGGAATCAAAAGGTGGGGCCCTTATTTGGTCAGATGTTTTACAATTAGTTATCATAATTAAAACAATATAAATATAAATGCTAATTCCATACACAACTCTGACACATTGTATGGAATTTACATTTATATTTATCTGTTTGGTAGAATCATTTATCCAAAATGACACACAAGTGAGGAGCAGTAAACACAAGTAAAGAGCTGACCGAGGAGGATAAATCCGGAGAATAAATGCCACAAAGCAAACTTCCACTGGACTTCAGTTATCAGATGCATAAATACAAGATGTGGATTAACTTTTTTAAGCATTAAAGCCTGTCAGATGTGAAGGTGTTTCACAGAACAACTTAGTCTTCATACCTTTGTGAGAAGACTTGAGATTGAGAATCATTTGGCAGATCAAATATAATGTTTACAATTACAGCAATTACACAAAATATTATCTTGAATTTTCCATCCAAACCAAACAAAAAGCCAGGTCAGAGACATGTCTCAGACTGGATTTACTCTACAAGACTTGATGCTCAATTCTGATCTTTTGCTTATATCTCGTTTTTTGTTCAGTGTATTTACATTTTCTTTTTTAAGCGGCTCATATCTGATACCTGTAATTACACACTTTGACCTTTGACCTGTAGCAGCAGGATGCAGCTATGCATGCACACATTTCTGAGATGCATGTAAAGAAAACGCTTCAGTGTTCTAAGATGAGAGAAGTATTTAAAATTTGATCAGCGGTTAAAACTTTCACATGCAGAGAGAAACATCTGATATGTTGTGTGAGCGTTTATCTCTCCATCAGGACACATATGTTCATAGGTTAATCATGGAGGAGAAGCGGGTGGAGTTGGAGTTTTGCTGCTGTAACAGGAGCCTGTTATCACACACTAACACTTCTATTTGACGTAAACACATATTAGCATGTCTGATATATATAGTATGTCCTCCATTTCTGTTTACAGAGAGCGTCATCATATTGATGCTGACATCATCATATGCATTTAAAGCAGAACGTTATGTAGGAGTCAGAATGGGAAGGAAATTCTGACCTGTGGAGTTAGACAGCAGTCACATTGGTGGATATCTGATACGTATCTGATTTATGTCCACATATGCAAGAGGCCCAAAACGGATCTGAGAATATTTGATTCCATGTGGCTTTTTATCATTTACATCTTCAGGAAGCGTGTCTGATACATGTCACGTGAGCAAAAGATCAGAATCAGGTCACATGTGCGTGGTGTAAATCCAGTCTTAGAGTCAACAGATATCCTGACATTTTCAAGCAGGTTTGAATTTGTCACCATCAAAGGATGCACTTGTATTTTGAGTGGATCTATGACAGGTCTGTAGAACAGCCAATGAGAGAAGAAATTTAAACCATAAACTACACACCCAGCAAGCACCTCCTCCTGGTTTGGTTCATATTGGCAAAGTGATTTTTATTTGTATTTATCAATGACAGACGGTGCTCATCTCCTTCCAGATAAGAGATCTGTGCTCAATTATGTAATTTACTCACCATAATGTCTTTAAGACATAATATTACAGGAAAGATTGTTGTGCAATTTCAGTGTTTCTGCAACTTCAGCTAAGTAGCAGGAGCTGCTGCAGAGGGAGGAAAAGCCAACTACACCTGCCATTTTTTAATGTTTGAAGAAAAAGCTACGTTTTATACAACACTACACAGTGCAGGTGTGTGTATGTGTGTGTGTGTGTGGGTGGGTGGGTGTGTGGGTGGGTGTGTGTGTGTGTTTCATGCACAGCAATGTGAGGTGTTTGAGCACCGTGTTGTGAGAAAGCCCTGTCTGCCTGTTGGCCATCAGCCTGCTCACCAGTTTCACATACACACACATTTCATTTCCTGCAGTCAGCATCAATTCAAAACCTCCAAGGAATTAACTCTATCTACCTGCTTGTCGTTTTTTTCTCCCCCCGCTCCAGGCACCACACATACACACACACACACACACACACACACACACACACACACACACACACACACACACTTTCCTTGGAAGGCTTTCAGTATTCTTAGCCAGTCTTTATTGATTCACCTTACATTAATACCTTATTGATTCACATTACCATTAATACCTTATTGATTACTGTCTGTCATTGCTCTCCTGCTTAACATATCCCTGATTCTGTAGTGTGTACTTAGAGCCGGAACTATAACTCTACGTTTTGCAGTGGAACAGACCACCATCTCGGGGGGGGGGGGGGNGGGGGGGGGGGGGGGGGTTCCGCTGAGATTCCGCTAATGAATAAACAAAGAAACCAACTATCAGACATGGGTGAAAATACAGTCTCTTTTACTTGTCTTTGGTTGGGGTTAAGAAAGTAAAAGTGAAATTTGAGCAACTGGTGAGTTTAAAGTTATACTGTCATTACATAAATCAGCAAACATGGGAGCAGGTAGCGCTGTTGAAGGTCCTGGGTTCGATTCCCGGCTGGGGCAGGTCCTTTCTGTCCGGAGTTTGCATGTTCTCCCCGTGTCCACGTGGGTTCCCTCCAGGTGCTCCGGCTTCCTCCCACCTCCAAAGACATGCAGGTCAGGTGAATTGGGAACTCTAAATTGCCTGTAGGTGTGAATGAGAGCGTGAATGTGTCTGTCTCTGTGTCAGCCCTGTGATAGACTGGTGATCTGTCCAGGTTGTACCCCGCCTCTCGCCCTATGACCTCTGGGATAGGCTCCAGCTCCCCCGTGACCCTCAACAGGACAAACGGGTTTAGAAAATGGATGGATGGATGGANATAGGCTCCAGCTCCCCCGTGACCCTCAACAGGACAAACGGGTTTAGAAAATGGATGGATGGATGGAAGTTAAACTAACTGGTTTAAAGTTATACTGTCATTACATAAATCAGCAAACATGGGAGCAGGTTTTATCCTATAAAGTTAAACTAACTGGTGTATAATGGATACCTAAAGAGTATGATTCTTGTTTTTTTGTGATATTATGCAGGGTTTGTGTCCTCTGATTGTTTGGCAGCCTCGGATTGGTGAGGATCCACATATCTGAGGGCCCTTTGAGGGGAGGAGCCATCATATCTGAGGGGAGGAGCCAGTGGGACACAGCAGACACCACCGAGGACATCGTCAGGGTCTGAAGCCACATATCAGACCAGGATGCTGGACTTCTGGACACAGCTGAGCTTCAGGACCACAAACACTCACAGGTGAGTGTGAGGAGAGTCCATGACAATGATAAATAGTAAAAGTCATGTAACAGTGGGAGGAGCCAGCCAAATAAATGCTGAGCCCCACCCACCAGGCTCAACACACACACACTAACTAGTTATTAACTAAGGCTGAGCTAAGACTAACTAAACCTAGCATAGAAGGTTGAGCTAAGATTAACTTAACCTAGCATAGATATAGGCTGAGCTAAGACTAACTAAACCTAGCATAGACATAGGCTGAGCTAAGGCTAACTAAACCTAGCATAGACATAGGCTGAGCTAAGGCTAACTAAACCCAGCATAGACATAGGCTGAGCTAAGGCTAACTTAACCTAGCATAGATATAGGCTGAGCTAAGGCTAACTAAACCCAGCATAGACATAGGCTGAGCTAAGGCTAACTAAACATAGCATAAACATAAACTGAGGTAAGCTAACCTAGCATAGATTACGCTAGCTACTCACTTTCCTGCACTACAGAGGCTGTGTTTACCTCCCGTTAAATGTAGAGATGTAGAAATATATGTTCACCCTCATAGAGAAAATAAGTAGGTTCTGAGTTGGATTTAAAATTTCAAGCAAGTCACAGAATAATAATACGTTCTCTTGTATTGTAGTTGGACACTTACTGTTAGATGTTGGACACTAATAGTGCTCTTCATACCCAGAGTGAGTCAGAGATGTGTTCAAGGTTCAAGGAAAACCTTTATTGTCCCTGAGGGACAAATTGTTGTACAGCCAGTATAAACCACACAATCATACTATAAACAACAGACAATATGCAATGGGCAGTAATTAGCAAAAGGAATCACATTCAATTATTTAAAAGGCCAATGGCAGCTGGAACAAAAGAGGATTTAAGTCTATTTGTCCTGCGCTTTGGCTGCTTTTATCTGCAGCCAGACGGGAACAACAGGAACTCCTCGCACAAGGGGTGGCTAGGATCAGCCAGGATAGACTGAACCTTCTTCAACGTCCTAGCTTTGTACAACTGAGAAAGGTCAATCAAGGTCATGCCTGCAATTTTGCTGCACACTTTAACAATACCCTGCAGTCTGTTCCTGTTTTTGAGGGTAAGTGACCTGTACCCGCAGACAAAAGTGAATGTAAGGATGGATTCGATAAAACAAGAGTAAAACAATTTCATAAAAGTATTGTCAACATTAAAACTATGGAGCTTACGATAAAAGTGCATACGCTGTTGAGATTTTTTATACATAGCATCCACATGAGGCTCAAAGGACAGTACCAAGATATTTGTACTGCTGCACAACCTCAACAGTCTGATCATTAATAATCACAGGAGGGAATAGCATAGGTTTTTTCCTAAAATTTATAATCATCTCCTTAGTTTTTTCACATTAATGTCTAAAAACAGACAATTTGCACCAATCCAATTCAACCAATCCAATTCCCTCCATTACAGGGTCATGATCAGGGTCGGCACTGCTGAGAAGCAATACAATGACAGAGTCGTCAGCAAACTTAATGATGTGACGTTTCTCATATTGGCTTTGACATGTGTTAGTGTGTAGGACAAACAGAAAGGGGTGAGAGGATGCACCCCTGAGGCGATCCAGTGGAGGAAAAAAGAACATCTGATAGAACGCCATTAACCTTCACATGTTATGACCTGTCATTCAAGAAGTCCATCAGCCAGCAAATCAGGCCAGGATCAATGTTGTGGATGCACTGTAACCTGCCTGCTAAAATGTGAGGATGAATACAATTAAAAGCTGAGGAGAAATCAATAAAGTGTGTATGAGAAGTCGCTCAGTATTAATATTATTTCCATATATGGAATGTATGTTCTGTGAGGCCATGTATAGCCAAAGCCTTATTTTCTGTTAATAAACAGGCACAGCTGTGAAACCCCAATTTACAGTCTGTCTGCTAACTCCATCCGTAGCCTATCTGGAAGTTAAAGCTAACGGTAACACTGACCCTGAATGTTACAAGGGGTGATTTCAGTGCTGGGAAATGACCTGAAACCAGACTGGAAATGTTTCAATAAGTTATTAGAGGTAAGATGATCTATCAGCTGATCAGACACTAAAGTTTGAAATTTTTGGAGAGGAAGGAAAGTTGTGAGATAGATATACAGGGTGTTCCAAACAAAAATGTATACACACTTTGAATGATTATAACTCACTCAAACTTTCTTTTTTTTACAGGTGCAACTGATTTGAAGTAATGGCAGAAGCAAGACTAAGCAAAAGATTCTACACTTGTCTTCTTTAACTTGGATTATAAAACCTAGATATATCTTAATATTTATAATCATTCAGAGTGTGTACAATTTTTTTGGTACACCCTGTATATATATATATATATATATGGCTGATGGTTACTCCACTCCTGAACTTGTATCCATATCCACTTTTTGCGATGATCTGACTGAGGGGGTTTAGGCCTATGCAGAACAGTAGTGGGGACAGTGCATCACCTTGGTANGATGATCTGACTGAGGGGGTTTAGGCCTATGCAGAACAGTAGTGGGGACAGTGCATCACCTTGGTATCTGCTGCACTTGATGGTCACTTGTGCAATGGGCTTGGAGATGGCCTCTAGTGTTGTTTTCCACAACTGCATTGAGTTCCTGAGGAAGACTATCAGTGTCCTGTTGGCCTTATATAGTGCCAAGCACTCCAGTATCCATGGCAGAGTCGTAGGCTTTCTTGGAGTCAGCCCAGGCAGTGCTCAGGTTGGTCTGTCTGGTCTTGGAGTATAGGTGACTGCTCTATCAACCAGTAATTGGTGCTTTGATCCTCTGGTGTTGTTCCCTTTGCCCTTTTGAGCTTTGCCAATGTACTGCCTCATGTGCCTGTTCAACTTAGCTGCTATGACACCTGAGAGGAGCTTCCATGTTGTGGAGAGGCAACTTATTGGTTGGTAGTTTGAAGGTGTGTCATGAAGGATCCCCTTGTGGGGATCCTTCATGATCAGTACTGTTCTGCCCTGTGTTAGCCAGTCTGGATGAGATCCTGATGTTAGCAGCTGGTTCATTTTGCTGCCAGGCATTCATGGAGTGTTGTTAGCTTCTTCAGCCAGTAGGCATGTATCATGTCAGGTCCTGGTGCTGTCCAGCTCTTCATGCTTGAGACTCGCTGTTGGATGTCTGCCTTTGTGATGATGACTAGTTCTTGTTCTGGGAGGTTGCTGTGGTCCACTTTTAGGTCCACCAGCCACTGGGCATTGGTGTTGTGTGAAGCCTCCTTCTCCCATATATTCTTCCAGTATTGCTCAGTCTCAGCTCTGGGGGGTCCTGCTCTTGTGCTCTTGTTTCCTTGCAGCTGGGAGTACACTCTGGATGGTTCTTTGGTGAACAGGCCATTTATTCTCTTGGCCTCTGTTTCTTGGGTGTACCTCTTCAGCCTAGCAGCCAGAGCTGTGAGTCTCTGCTTGGCAGTTTCCAGGGTCTCACTTATGGACATCTTGCTGTACTTCTTAAGCCAGGACCTGTCTTTTATCACTCCCTTCTGCACCTCTGTTAGCTGGCTAACTTCCCTTTGGGCTGCCTTGATCTTCGCCTTGATATGCAGCTGGATGGCCTAGTGGTAGTGTTACCACCTTTGACACAGGGGACCGGGGTTTGAATCCCAGTCAGGGCAAGCCTCCAGTAAGATCACCTCCAGTAAGAGTCCTTAGACTGGGGTTCCTCATGCTGCACAAGCCTACCTCATAAACATGGATGAGAGACAAATGAATACAGCCATACTGGCTCGGACATCGCCCAGGTCAACAAGGCTGCGTCAGGCGTTGGGGAACCAGGACAACCTGATGAGAAATGGGCTACTGGAACAAGACATGCATGGACACAGACTNGTTGGGGAACCAGGACAACCTGATGAGAAATGGGCTACTGGAACAAGACATGCATGGACACAGACTGAGAACATGGAATTGATGGAATGCTACGATAACAGCAGGCCCAAAGAGAGGGGCTACATGAACTATATATATATATATATATATATACACACACACACACACACGACAGAGGGATAGATGATGGATGTAGAAGGGAGTGTAGGTCTGGGAAGAGATAAGCCTAGCACAGCCAAAAGATCCGTCTCCCACCTGACCCTGGCAGGAGGACCCACACCCGCCCGCTGGCCAGCAGATGACCAAATATGATCAGATTCAGCCCAGCCTCAAAGATGCTGAAACAGCATCTTTCCTGCTGGGACCCAAACAGTCCCAGCAGAAGGCAACACACAGAAAACCACCAGAGCAGATGACAGTCAAAAACTGTTAAAATGCAGCATCACTAAGCTGCAGTCAGTGTAGCCAGCAGATGAGCAGGAAAAAGACAGACAAAGCAAAGAAGTCACAGAGAAAAGAGCCACAAACATTCCACAAAACAATCTCCATTCCTAAAAACTAAAGCAAACATAAACTAACACAGGAGGAGCAGCATTGTGCGCCAGCGTTCCCATCCTGACATCCAAATGATAATAATATTCAAGGAATAGTAAAATCTGATTGGTTATTCATGTATTCTTCTCCTAAAAAATATTTTAAGATCTTAATTTTATTTATTTGTTTTGAGAAATTTCTCCTTCCCTCCCTCGCAGCCCACATCAGCATAAGTGCACAGCAGGGCCCAGGGGGCGCCACACTTTGGGAATCACTGGCACAATGGGTTTTATAATGACTTAGTGGGTTTTGTAGTGGCATAGTGGGTTTTTGTAGTAACATAGTGGGTTTTGTCATGACATAGTGGGTTTTGTAATGACATAGTGGGTTTTGTAGTGGCATAGTGGGTTTTTGTAGTGACAGTGGGATTTGTAATGACAGTGGGTTTTGTAGTGGCATAGTGGGTTTTGTAATTACTTAGTGGGTTTTGTAGTAACATAGTGGGTTTTGTAATGACATAGTGGGTTTTGTAGTGGCATAGTGGGTTTTTGTAGTAACATAGTGGGTTTTGTCATGACATAGTGGGTTTTGTAATGACATGGTGGGTTTTGTAGTGGCATAGTGGGTTTTTGTAGTGACAGTGGGTTTTGTAATGACATAGTGGGTTTTGTAGTGGCATAGTGGGTTTTTGTAGTGACATAGTGGGTTTTGTCATGACATAGTGGGTTTTGTAATGACATAGTGGGTTTTGTAGTGGCATAGTGGGTTTTTGTAGTGACAGTGGGATTTGTAATGACAGTGGGTTTTGTAGTGGCATAGTGGGTTTTGTAATTACTTAGTGGGTTTTGTAGTAGCATAGTGGGTTTTGTAATGACATAGTGGGTTTTGTAGTGGCATAGTGGGTTTTTGTAGTGAAGTGGGTTTTGTAATGACAGTGGGTTTTGTAGTGGCATAGTGGGTTTTTGTAGTGACATAGTGGGTTTTGTACTGACATAGTGGGTTTTGTAGTGGCATAGTGGGTTTTTGTAGTGACAGTGGGATTTGTAATGACAGTGGGTTTTGTAGTGGCATAGTGGGTTTTGTAATTACTTAGTGGGTTTTGTAGTGACATAGTGGGTTTTGTAATGACATAGTGGGTTTTGTAGTGGCATAGTGGGTTTTTGTAGTGACAGTGGGATTTGTAATGACAGTGGGTTTTGTAGTGGCATAGTGGGTTTTGTAATTACTTAGTGGGTTTTGTAGTAGCATAGTGGGTTTTGTAATGACATAGTGGGTTTTGTAGTGGCATAGTGGGTTTTGTAATTACTTAGTGGGTTTTGTAGTAGCATAGTGGGTTTTGTAATGACATAGTGGGTTTTGTAGTGGCATAGTGGGTTTTGTAATGACTTACTGGGTTTTGTAGTGGCATAGTGGGTTTTGTAATGACAGTGGGTTTTGTAGTGGCATAGTGGGTTTTGTAATGACTTAGTGGGTTTTGTAGTGGCATAGTGGGTTTTATAATAACAGTGGATTTTGTAGGCTGGATTTACATGACCACGCACGTGCAATCTAATTCCGATTTTTTGTACACGTGACATGTATCAGACACGCTTCCTTAAGATATAAATGGTAAAAAGCCACGTGAAATCAGATATGCTCAGATCTGATTTGGGCCCCTTCAATATGTGGAAGTAAATCAGATACATATTGAATATCCACCAGTGCGACCGCTGTCTAAATACACAGATCGGAATTTCCTTCCCATTCCAACTCTGACTTCATGCATATGGATGACGTAAGTGATCAATACGATGGCCGCTCTCTGTAAACAGAAATGGAGACATACTACATGTATCAGACACATTGACGTGCATTTCTGTCAAACAGATGCGTTGGTGTGCGAACAGCTGTGATTACAGCAAAATTCTACGTGCTTCTCCTCTGTGATCACGAAAATACGTGTCTCCGTGAAAATATGTGTCCTGATGGGAAAGATAAACGCTCGCACAACATATCAGATGTTTCTCTCTGCATATTAAAATTTTAACCCGCTGATCATATGTTTAAATAGTTCTCTCATCCATTGAAGCGTTTTGTTTACATCTGTCTCAGAAATGCGCGCATGCACAGCTGTATCTGGGCTGCTACAACGTAAAGCCGTGTAAATACAGGTATCAGATATGAGCCGCTTAAAAAATAAAATGGAAATACATTGAACAAAAAAGTGGATATAGGCAGAAAATCGGAATTGAGCATCAAGACTTGTAAAGTAAATCCAGCCATAGTGGCATAGTGGGTTTTGTAATAACATAGTGGGTTTTGTGGTGGCACAGCAGAGAGCAGCATGAGAAAAATGAAATGAAAACAGAAAAGAACATTCATTTTCATCTGTTTATTCATTATATGCAGAAAGCTATGAACCATAACAAGCCGCCTGCTGCATCGAGAGGCTGGAGGGTCGTGAATTATGAGCGAGGCCTTCAAACACGTGTGATATAAACACCTAACGGCTAAGCGTGCAGCATGCCAGCCACATGCACACACACACACACACACACACCTACACACACACACACACACTAAGCTGTCTATGATCTGACTTTTAGTTTTACTACATACACAACACTCAAAACAGATAAACAAAAATTCAATCTATCGTAAATTAAAACAGTGAGAGCGTAATTTTTCTGTGTGAAACGTCAGACGTGATCATGTTGATAAAAGTGCATTCAGTGGAAACACTTTTTATGAGAATTTGTGTTAATCAGGTGATCAACAGTTCACCTTTGTCTTTTACCTGGAAGATATGCAGCATTCATAACGTAGAAAAAGTTGGCCAATGTTGGGTTTAAGATGAATCCTGTGACCAAATGGTTGACGGTTCAATCCCTGAACTTGCAATTCTGGGTTGGGGAGGTGAATGAGCAGCATCTGTCTTTCCCTCATTAAACCACTGACGTGCCCTTGAGCAAACCACCTAATTTCCAAAAATGCTCCGGTGGAGCTGCTCAGTGGCAGCAGACACTCTGTGGTTGTACTGGAAGCTTCCAGCTGTGAATGTGTGTGTGTGTTTGTGTGTGTGTGTGTGTGAATGGGTAAATGTGCATGTATCATTTTTACACATCAGTTTATCATTGTCAGTTAAAGTGCTGTGTTGGCATGTTTATGTGAAATGAAGAAGATTGGTGACTTGTCTCACATTGTGTAGTTTTAACTGCCGTGTTTCCCCAAATTATGACATCTCTCTCTCTCTCTCTGTGTGTGTGTGTGTGTGTGTCTGTGTGTTAGACTTTCTATCAAACTGTACAGTTATCCATGAGGAAGTGGACTCAGCCTGGTCATCCTCTCACACACACACACACACACTTAAACACACACACACAGACACACACGTTTCTCATGGAAAAGTAAAAGTGCTTCATCATGTAAATTCCCTGTGGTTTTCTCTGCTCTGCAAATCTCCATGTTGGGAAACCAGCACAGATTTATGGGCGGGGCGCAAACAATATCCTGTTATTGCTACAGGCAAATTAATAAATCACCACGCCAAGATGCTACGGCTCCACTGCTGCTCCACTCGGTGTGTGTGGGTGTGTTTGCATTTCTGTATGGCTTTGTTCAGTCATTTGTGCATCCATGCAGGCATGCACTTGTGTGTTTGTACATTTCATTTTAAGTGCATCGTGAACGTTCAGGCCACTTAAACCTTTTTTGTTTGATTTATTCAGTCGGTCAGGTTTCAGCTGATCAGCTGGTCAGATGTGGTCAGTTGTAAACCTCAACAGCAGTAAATTCAGTTATTTGTTTACTGTATATATATATATATATAATTGTAAGGCTCCTTAGATGAAGCATTTATTGTGGGGTAATTTGAGAAAACAACTAAGAAATAAAAGCAGAATAATAATGATAAAAACATTTCCTATAAGGCAGATTTGGCTGGTCAAACTTATGGACATGAAATTTCATATTTTGAATGAAATCAGAAAAAAAAAAAAAAAAAAANAAAAAAAAAAAAAAAAAAAAAGGCAGTAAAATATATTTGTGTATTCAGATTTGTTTGCAGGTTTGTGACTGATGTATAATTGATGGTACAGATGAAGAACTCGTCGTGTTTCGTGACGTCACATCTTTGCGTTATTGGCATCGAAACAAATACGCGTTAATGAGCCTATTTAATAATATTCATCACAGATTTTTAGTGAGAACGATGCCTTCACAGGTTGTTACCAAACCGCAGTTTGTTTGCTAAAGAATTCAGACAGAAGTTATGGCATGAAAGAAAAACACATTTTATTACTACACAGGCAGATTTATACATTATCAATGTTAATACACCATCAAGGTGTTTTATTCTCTCTCTCGTTGACAGGCTTCTTCTGTTTCTTCCAGCAATAGTTCCAAATAGATATACTGCCACCTTGTGGTGAATAAAGTGCTGTGACATACATAATGAAAATCTGTTACAGGTTACATATATGGTATGTGCTTGTATGTGTGAGAGTATGTGATTGTGTGTATGTGCGTGTGCTCATGCATGTGTGTTTGTGTGGATACAGTGGATAGAAAATTAATACAGTCCATTTAACAGTTTTGACATTTTTTAGCCTAAAGTCTAGAGTTAAAATTCAAGAAATCTGTTTTTTTTTCTTGTTAGTCTGCACAGAAACATTCTAAAACATTTTTTGCATTAATTAAAAATACACAACAGCGATATCTAAATAAGATAAATATGCATCCCCTTTTAATATAGCATCATTAGAGAAAGACACTCAAAGAGAAAGGGGAGTGATACGGGATTACACTAGATTCACTCTGATGGTTTTTATTGGTGAAAAATTTTAGAACTTTTCGCATGTAGATGTATCCGAATCAGGATAAAGGAGATGTAAGAGAGTCAATAGTGCTGAATAGATACTGAGGATTATGACTGTTTTTACAAATAAAATCAGAGCAGGGTTTTAGTTTTGCTGTTTTGACAGCTTTTTGATAGTCTAATAGAGTATTATGGAGGATGTAGAAGTGATACCTGGAGCTTATCCTGCTTCCAGCTCTCTGACAGCCTCTTCTTACAGCTCTGAGTCAGAACATTTCATCTTTGTGTGCTGAGCTGATCTACAGGTCATGAGATGGTCAGTTAGCGCCATCTAGTGGACAGATGCTAGAAGTGTGGTTTCTCTGTGGGTTTGTGTTTCAGGTTGTGACGTCACGCTGAACTTCTCTCAGCTGTGATCAGATCAGACGCAACAGACCAGCAGCTTCTCTCCAGATGATTCCTCCACGCAGGAAGCTGGAAAGTGTATGGAAGTGCAGCAGGAAGTGAGCTGAGCAGGTGAGAATCCAGCAGGAACTTTTAGGAATGGCTGATGAGCAGACCTGATTTACGCCATCGTTCCAACTCAGAAACCTTTTGCTGAACTCATTATTAGAAGTATTCCTGTGTCAAAGTGCTGCTAGTGACCTCAGCTGCATGTTGAAATGAAACATTACTGCTGTGCATTTTCTCTTCATGTGTGTGTTACAATCCAGCTTAGGGGAACTGGGCACAACATGTGTTCAAGGCCTCCCAAACCACGCCCACTCCCAAGAAAGGCCAAAAACAGCTATTACAATAAAAAGAGATAATATATATTTACAATTATATACATACACACAGAATGAACACAGAAAGGCTACCACCAAGAACTGGATTAACAGAACACACTAAGGTCCCACTGGACCAAACACAGAGTATCCTCTCTTATAATGGCAGTGAAAATACGATAGTATTTACTGAGACTTTGATGGTATTTACTGAGTATTACTAGTAGTAGTAGTATTAGTATTTACTGAGTATTACTAGTAGTAGTAGTATTAGTATTTACTGAGTCTGTGGTGGTATTTACTGAGTATTACTAGTAGTAATATTATTAGTATTTACTGAGTCTGTGGTGGTATTTACTGAGTATTACTAGTAGTAGTAGTATTAGTATT
>VXCM01003227.1:0-57497 GCA_014773175.1 Lucifuga dentata | reverse complement strand
CCCCACGCACGCAATCCACATTAATTAATTGAGCTCGTGCAACCAAAAACAGCCCAACAAAATTCTGACAGTCAGAAATTCAGGAGCAAAATGTCCTGTGTGACTGCTGTGACGAGCCACAACACAATGATGAAGCGTTTCTGTCTGCATCGTTTGATTTTTCCCTCTTTGTCATCATTCATCACACAGTATGACATGTTTGACTTGACTTTGGCTGTCAAATGCAGACAAACTTCTAAAGAGGTTGCTGTTATCGCAGCATTTCAATGCGTCCCTGAACACAACTCACCTCATCCCACTTCATCCATAACACAGGATCAATATTTCCTGTTATGACTGGTACTTATTGTCATCAAACTCTTTTATAGATCCTCTGTGAACTTCATCTCAACATGGAAATCAGAATGATTTTCATTTCTCTATCCTTCCCTTTGAAAGGATTTCAGACAAAGCCTTTGGGAACATTTGCAGGTTTATGATACGAACATGTCCCAGTGATGGTAGAACTGGAGTTACTGTACAAATGTAGATGATAAAAAGCTTGAGCTGAATTTGACCTTCAGGCTGAAAGCTCTTTGTTGAACATCCATCATTGTTCAGCTCATTTGCGTGGGTTGATTTCCATCGTACTTGAAGATCAATGTTGCTGGCAGGAAAAAACACTGAAGAAAATACATACAATATATCAACACTAAATGCATTCTGAGTGCCCAGTCTTCAGCTGCAGCCCACAGATCCACAGGCACCCACAGGAACCCACAGGGTCCGCAAACCATGCCTCACTCTCACATCTACTGGTTGCTGTTCTTTTTTCTGCCCAAACGGCAGCGTCGAACATGACGTCTCATAAAGCTATCTGATGGAAAGTAAAGGTCAAATCATAATCGTGTGGTCGTTGTCAGAAAGCAGCAGATAGATATGATGCTGCATCGTGTCATCATGCAGCTTAAATAGCATGTTGGCCTCAAATGAAACACACGACAGACGACATAACGCAATAGTTTTGGTCTCTGCCCTTCAGACAGATGGAATAATAGCAATGCTGAGAATGGAGCTGAGGGGTAAATTCAAATGCTGGATTTTAATATCTGAGAGAAAAACAGTAAATATGAACCACGCCAGTTTCCCTCCTGTGCATGATTTCTTTAATGTGGCACTTAATCGAGCTCCACTTCAAGAGGCGTCGTGTGGAAAACACCAGCAGGCCTCTGAAGATATATGAGTAAATATGCCAGAAACTCTGAGCAAACAGAAGCCAAGGTTGTTGAAAATACATATCAAACATTTGCCCTTTTTGTTCTATTACTGCTGAGTTATTTCCACTGTCCCCACTCTGCTTTTATGAAATGACTGGATTAATTCCAACAAAATAAGAAGCTGTGGAGTTGCTGTGAAATGTACCCTGAGTGGGAGTGGGCTGCTCAGGGTAAGTGTCATTGATCTGTTTCTCTGCACCTTTATGCTGTTCACGCTTCCTCATCATGGATAAGATGTACTTTTTTTGGACCATTTGGAGGAGTTGTGTTTCAGTGTGACTTTTCAGATTGTTTTCTATCTGCTGACTTAGAAACAAATCAGAGAAATCTGAACAAAATTAACATTATTCAAAACTAGGAAACCATTTAGAATTGTTCAGGAAATGAGTGTTAAATGTGATGGATGGATGGATATTTCTCAGACTGACAATGTTAGTAAATGCAGAGTGACTTTACTTGTCCTAAAATGTCTGTGGGGAGGATATAAATGAAAAAGAAAATTTGATTAAATTCAGCACATTCACTCAAAAATATGAAAGATGTGATGTGAAAGTTTTTTGAGTGAATCTCTTAAATTTCCTTCAGTTTTTCTTTTTTTTTATTTATGTCCTCTGCAGACATTTTTGAGACAAGTGCTTCAGGATAAGGGCAGGACAAGCTGACTGCATCATCTACTCACCTGTTGGCTGTAAGTGAACAGTAGGGGGTCTGCAAGTTCCTTTAGGTGGTCCAGCAAAAGTCTCTCAAAACACGTCATGACTGCAGATGTCATGACAGCAGATCTGAAGCCTTTAATAACGGCTTCATGAGGTGTTATAAAGATCTTTGAGCTTTTTAAACAGGATGGGACAGACACAGTTACAGGGTGACAAACATCTGTGTGGTTACAAACATCTGTGGTGTTACAAACATCTGTGGTATTACAAACATCTGTGTGGTTACAAACGTCTGTGGTTACAAACATCTGTGTGGTTATAAATGTCTGTGTGGTTACAAACATCTATGGGGTTACAAACGTCTGTGTGGTTACAAATGTCTGTGTGGTTACAAACATCTATGGGGCTACAGACATCTGTGTGGTTACAAACATCTGTGTGGTTACAAACATCTGTGGTTACAAACATCTGTGTGGTTATAAATGTCTGTGTGGTTACAAATGCCTGTGGGGTTACAAATGTCTTGTGTGGTTACAAACATCTATGGGGTTACAAACGTCTGTGTGGTTACAAATGTCTGTGTGGTTACAAATGTCTTGTGTGGTTACAAACATCTATGGGGTTACAAACATCTGTGTGGTTACAAATGTCTGTGTGGTTACAAACATCTGTGGGGTTACAGACATCTGTGTGGTTACAAACGTCTGTGTGGTTACAAACATCTGTGGTTACAAACATCTGTGTGGTTATAAATGTCTGTGTGGTTACAAATGCCTGTGGGGTTACAAATGTCTTGTGTGGTTACAAACATCTATGGGGTTACAAACATCTGTGTGGTTACAAATGTCTGTGTGGTTACAAACATCTGTGGGGTTACAGACATCTGTGTGGTTACAAACGTCTGTGTGGTTACAAACATCTGTGGTTACAAACATCTGTGTGGTTATAAATGTCTGTGTGGTTACAAATGCCTGTGGGGTTACAAATGTCTTGTGTGGTTACAAACATCTATGGGGTTACAAACATCTGTGTGGTTACAAATGTCTGTGTGGTTACAAACATCTGTGGGGTTACAGACATCTGTGTGGTTACAAACATCTGTGTGGTTACAAACATTTGTGGTTACAAACATCTGTGTGGTTATAAATGTCTGTGTCTTTACAAATGTCTGTGGGGTTACAAATGTCTTGTGTGGTTACAAACATCTATGGGGTTACAAACATCTGTGTGGTTACAAATGTCTTGTGTGGTTACAAACATCTATGGGGTTACAAACATCTGTGTGGTTACAAATGTCTGTGTGGTTACAAACATCTGTGGGGGTACAAACGTCTGTGGTTACAAACATCTGTGGGGTTACAAACACCTGTGGGGTTACAAATGTCTGTGTGGTTACAAACATTATGGGGTCACAAATGTCTGTGGTTAAAAATATCTGTGTGGTTTCAAACATCTGTGGGGTTACAAATGTCTGTGTGGCTACAAACATTGTGGGGTTACAAACGTCTATGTGGTTACAAATGTCTGTGGAGTTACAAACATCTGTGGGGTTACAAACATCTGTGTGGTTACAAATGTCTGTGTGGTTACAAACGTCTGTGGTTACAAACTTCTGTGGGGTTATAAATGTCTGTGGTTAAAATGTCTGTAGGGTTATTAGTGTCTGTGGGGTTGTAAGAGTCTGTGGGGTTGTAACTGTCTGTGGGGTTGTAAGTGGCTCTAGGTTTTAAGGTCTGTGGGGTTGTAGGTGTTATGGGTGTCTGGGGCTATAAGCGTGTGGGGTTGTAGGTATCTCTGGGGTTATAGGTGTCTGTGGGGTTATAAGTGTGTGGGATTATGGGTGTCTGTGGGGTTATAAGTGTGTGGGGTTATAGGTGTCTGTGGGGTTTAAGTGTGTGGGGTTAGATGAGTCTGTGGGTTATAAGTGTGTGGGGTTATAAGTGTCTGTGGGTTTATAAGTGTCTTTGGGGTTATAGGTGTGTGTGGAGTTATAGTTGTCTGTGGGGTTTTAAGTGTGTGTGGGGTTATAAGTGTCTGTGGGGTTATAAGTGTGTGGGTTTTTTGGTGTTTGTGGTGTTATAAAGTGGACATGGTTGATCAGCACAGACTTGTGATATCAGTAGTCAGGTTTCAGGACAGAACAGACGTGTTCCTTCTTATAGTCATACTGTTAGCATGCTGTAGCTCATATCTTTACTATGACAAAGTATAGAGAGGTAAGCAGGTGAACTGGTCCTTTAAGCTGCGGCTGCTGTGAAAGCAAAGCACAGATGAAATGCTGACCTTTATCATTTTGCAGTTTTGCAAATCAGTTACTAAAGCTTCATAAAAACATAGAATTCAGCAAAGTAGGTGTAAAGCTGAATATATCTGTATATATATATTTTATATATATATATAGAGAGAGAGAGAGAGAGAGAGAGAGATCTGTATATCGGTTTGGCTGAGGAGGCAAATGCATTGACTTTTTTCTAGCTAAAGTCACTCTGACCTCCTCTTGACCTTAATTCAGCCAAACAGCAGCACAACTGAGAAAATGACTGTCACAATTCAAACATCTGATTAAAAATTTAGATTGATAAAATCAGCCTTATTTATTCACAGCGCCAGAGGCGACGCATGATTGGCTGAAAGCAAGCATCAAGCTGTACTTGATGAGTGAAGTCTGATGAGCTTCTTCCTGCTCATGTGGGGGTGTGAGCCGTTGATTTGGGCTGATGAGACTTAATCATGCTAATCAATGGGCTCGAGCAGAACGGGGGAAGAAAAGGAGCTGAAGGCTGAATGTAAAAACTGAGGCGCTGCAGTGTTTCTGTAATCAGACGGTTTCAGTTATGCAGCATGTTGCTGTTTATTAATCTAAACATACACTGAATTTACTCCAGGATGTTCCAAATTGATTCATATGCAAGTGTCCTTTTTAATGGATTTCCCCTTTTTTGTCTTTTTTAAAAATCTGAGAATGAACGTTTACATATTATAGTAACGACCCACCATGTCACACAGGAAGTCCACCCATATCTGTTCACTTGTCCACCTACTGATGAGTATTTATTATGAGTGCCAGCTACTGATGATGTGATTATTAGTAACTAAGTAGTAAAGTCTGGTAACTCCTGGTTTTTCATTGCTAGTCTAAATGTCCTTTACATTCTTATTCATATTTGTCCAAAGTACTGAACAGTGTTTGGACAATGTTGATCCTTAGAGAAGAGCATTCTAGATGTAGGATGTCAGGTAAACATCTGATGTTTGTGTGCGATGTCGTGGAGGTTTCCAGCACTGAGCTCTGATCTTTAATTCATCCTGGTACATATTTCATGTACTTCTGCTTGAATAAATATCCTTCTTTTGTCTTCTGGGGTTGACTATTTCAGTTTTCTTGTCCTGCTGACAGTCTGACCTCAGATCTTCATCTGCTTTGTGCTCGTGCTCTCAAAGCGTAAAAGCTACAGCATGTGACTTAACTGTATTAGCAGAATAAGATGCGTCTGGATTCAGCTCACAGGAGATTCTGATGAAAATATAATGCTGTGAAAAAGTATTCAAACCCCTCCTCATTTCTTCTATTTTTGTGTATCTCATACTAAATTTGTTTCAGATCTTCAAACAAAATCTAACATAAAACAAAGGCAGCTTGACTAAATATAAAATTCAATTTTTAAATGATAATTTTATTTATTGAAGCAAAAAAGTTACCCAACACCAAATGGGCCCATGTGAAAAAGTATTCACCCCCCCTAGTTACTAAATCCTCTAATCTACCAGAGTTCATGATAACTGGGTTCTGTTGGCCTTGACACACCCAGGCTGGATTCCTGCAGCTGTGTTCAATCTAAACATCACTTAAATAGAACTTTTTCAGCTAAAAGGTCTCAGCCAGCAGTGACGACGCCTCCATCAAAGGAAACTCCAGCAGAGATGAGGAAGAAGCTGATTAAATATATCAGTCTGGAAGGTTCCAAAGCATTTCTGAGGCTTTGGGACTCCAAAGACCCACAGAGAGCTGTTATCTTCAGATGGAGAGAACTTGGCTCAGTGTGAACCTTCACAGGAGAGACAACCTTCAAAACTCCTCCAAGAGCAGCGACGACTCATCCAGGAAGTCACAAAGAGCCAAGGAAACATCAAAGGAACACCATACCTACGTTCAAGCATGGAGGTGGTAGCGTGATGGTAGATGGTTATTTTGCTGCTTCAGGGCCTGGATGACTCACTATAATTGAGGAAACATGAATTCTGCTCTCTACCAGAGAATCCTGAAGGAGAACATCAGGACATCAGTCTGTGAGTTGAAGCTCAAACTGGGTTTCTGCAGCAAGACGACAATCCAAAGCATCAGAGCAAGTTCACTTCTGGACGGCTCAGAAGGAACAACATGAAGGTTTTGGAGTGTCCTAGTCCAAGTCCTGACCTGAACCCCATTGAGATGCTGCAGGACCTTAAACAGGCTGTTCATGCTGGAAAACCTCCAAAGTGTCTGAATTAAAGCAGTTTAGTAAAGAAGAGGAACTAAACTCCACACAGCAATGTCAGAGATGATCTGGAATTACTGTTGCTGCTAAATGTGGAACAACCAGTTATTGAGTTTAGGGGGTTATTACTTTTTCACATGATGATATAGGTGTTTGATAACTTTATTGCTTCAATAAATAAAATTATCATTTAAAAACTGTATTTTATATTTACTTTATACAAAAATAGAAGAAATGAGGAGGGGGTCGAATACTTTTTCACAGCACTGTACAGTATGAAATATCCATTACTTTGAGCTTGAAAGTGAAATAATTTCCATTAGCCATGTTGCATTCACTGGCAGCTATGTGTTTGAGCTTTGAGCCCAGTGGATTCATGATCAGAGCTGCATTGTTTCAGAGGTTTTCTCCACAGAAATTATGCCTCAGTGATGCCAGGTGGGATAATTCCAAAACTAAATGGTCAACAATTGAGATAACAGCTCTCAGTTTTGGTTTCATGATGTAAAACATCTGGAGGGAACAAGCTGCCTGATTTAGAGCTTCAGTATATGTGACCTTATTAGATAACCAGCTTAATATCATTCATTCTGTATAGTGAAGTAAATGCAGCATGTAGTGTTCACCTGTGTGTGAATGAAGTCTGTTCATCAGCATGTATCTGCAGTGTAATGTTACTGGAACAACTGCAGTTTGATATATCTATGATTATGTTTTTCTGGTATGAAATAACCAGTTTTTACAGACAGCTTCGTCATAGAATCCTGCTGAAGCCCCGCAGACACCTAACTGTCCCCCTTCACAGACGCAATATACATCCTGCCCCATTCTTCCTGTAGTCCACACACACACACATCAAGAACCATGTGAAAGATAACATTCACTTTAACATATGGATGAGCACCCAGGAACTCCTCAGGACTTCCTGCTGTGATCTTCTCCCCATTCAGTTGTAAAGCCTGCAGAACAGGTACTGTAAGACAACGAAACGAAACTTTAAATTCCTCTAAAGTCCTGGACGCCACGGTAACCAGATGTTACCACCTCAGAGAGACTTGGCGAAACTTTGATCCCTAAACCTCCTCTGCCATAAAGACAAGAACACCAATGGCCACTCTTATCTGCATTTGAAAGCAAGAAGATATCTGAAGTTACAATAATGTTCAGAGTCATTAAATGAGTTGTCATCTCTCTCTCTCTCTCTCTCTCTCTCTCTCTCTCTCTCTCTCTCNATTTATTTAGAGTCATGAAATAAATGAGTTGCCATCTCTCTCTCTCTCTCTCTCTCTCTCTCTCTCGTACCTTAAAACTATATTCAGATATTGAAATTCATTTTCAGTTACTACATGCTTTTGTTGCATTTGTATTTGTGTTTATTTAGATAAAGGATTTAGTTTTATATGTGTTATATTTCTCTAACACACTTCTGAAATCACAGAACATCACAATGTAATTTTATGGTCCTTTAAGTTCACACAAAATCTGTTTAACAATCTACAACAGCCTAAGCTTTTGTTCTATCTCTGTAATGTTTAGAATACTTACATTAATGTAGAAATAGATTTAGTTANCTAAGCTTTTGTTCTATCTCTGTAATGTTTAGAATACTTACATTAATGTAGAAATAGATTTAGTTAAAGTAAAGATCATCAGATTTGATAATAGAGTGTTTTAGATGTTTAAATTTTGGGATAAATTCCTATTAGACAACAAAAGAGATTTATTTGTGTAAATAAATGGTTTGGATGGTTTTACTTGTGTCAGCATGTCATACTGTGAGTTTACTATGTGAAAATTCTATGCATCATGCTTTGACAATGGAAAATGAGTGGATTTAGTATAAGTTATGTTTCTGTAATATCACAGAGATTAAGCTGCTTCGAGCTGCTTGCCTTCTTGACATCATCAGGAAGCTCCTATAACAACAAAGCATGGGCGTGTTTCTACAACGCACAAAGAGATTTTCTGTTTAAAAAAGGGCACTCCACCATTGCTCTATCTCTTTTGGATCCCTCTCTCTTTTGCTCTCTTTTCACCCCGGGACCTCTTTGTTCCGGCCTCTCTCTTCTGGCCTTGGGACTGCTCTCGCTCCTCTCCACGCCTCATGGCGGCTTCTCGTCTCATCTCTTCTCTTCTCTTCTCTTCTCTGCGCTGCTAAAGCTCCGGCTAGCGGTTCTTTATTTTAAAGTAATCTCAAGTAATTTATTAGCTGCTCTAAGAAGTTTGTGCCNAGCGGTTCTTTATTTTAAAGTAATCTCAAGTAATTTATTAGCTGCTCTAAGAAGTTTGTGCCTGAATACTGATTTCATATGAAGCTATTCAGTTTTAATTACAGTTAACTCTTAAAAGTTAGTGCTGAGCTTCATCGGCTCCGCTGACCACGTTGGGTAAACTCCAGCACTGCAACTCGGTTCGACCCAAAGTCCAGCTCCCAGCTCCAGCTGTTCGTCCAGAGGTGTGCTGACTCGGCTCCAAAGGAAGACTCTTTGTCCGGACCCGTGGCCTGTCACCGTGGATCCGACACCCGAATCCGGAGGACTGCCTGTGCGCACCACGTGGTGACTTCAGCCAAGACTGAAGACGTCTTCAGATGATCGCCAGTCTTCAGATGCATCCATGCTGGATGCATCTGAAGACTGGCGATCTGACCTTTCCACACCATTGGAGTGATCAGGCCCAANTCCATGCTGGATGCATCTGAAGACTGGCGATCTGACCTTTCCACACCATTGGAGTGATCAGGCCCAACGTAAGATCTTGTCTTTGCCAATATTAAAGTGATGCAGCCTAACTACGTTATTTCCATATCTTTCTTACTAACCATTTTCTATTTTCATAATTGCTGTACTAATAACTCCGTAAAGTAAAGCTAGACTCAGTCAATGTTAGAATAGGCTAGGATTTTATTTTGAAAATCCACCAGTTTTCCGTTGTCAAGCTTGGTTTTTCATACTTCACATAATATCTACCTCATTTGTACATTATTCTAGTTCTCATCTGTAAATAAATGTTAACCTGTAGTACTTTGTAGTACTTTTTAGTACCTAATAGTACTTTGTTTGCCTGTTTCAGTTCGGAAAAGAAATCACTGAATGAGTAAAGAATCATTACTTTTCAGATTTGAGCCCGAATATTAATTTAAGATCTGAGACTGAATATTAATTAAATAATCAAAATATTAAGTTTGAACGACTTAATTGTCCACATAACGTGGATGGTGTCCAATTTAAATAAGATTAATATTTCGTTATTGAAATTATGATCTTAACATTGCAACGTTGCATACCATTGCTTTACCTTGATTAATTATCTGTAGCATACTACTGATACGCTACATCAGACACTTGCTAACATGAAACATACTCCTTGGTTTCTCAACATGTTGGTGTAAAAATATAAGCTCATTAGAGTTTCCTGAGAGGTAAAAACAGGCAGCACATGTTCGCCGGAACAAAGAGATCATTTTTCCTGCACAACAGCAACAACAAGGTGAAGCAGCTTCAGCGCACGAGACGCTCGGCTTTAAATAAATCACAAGCATGTGTGCCCATAACAAGGCCAAGGCTGCTTCGATGAGAACCAAAGACGAATCTGTAAATAATTGGTAGATTACTTTAGTTGGGGAGAAGGACCTTCATTAGAGTTTACACCTCTGCCAAGGCGAACCAGCCAAGGTCAAACTTGTCTTGTTCTAACATTATACTGGCATGTAGAGAAAGATAATAAGCGTCATATTTGTTTCTGCATCTTGTAACTGGCCTAGGGGAACCAGGCGCAATATATGTTTGAGGTTTCCCCAACCAAGCACGCTCCCAAGAAAGGCCACGACAGAATATTTCAGTGCAAGAAGTTTGCAGTCTTTATTTTTTAAGGGTGAGCACAGCCAAAATAACAACAAAATCATTATAACAGCCTTCCCTAAACCAAAATAATAAGGCAAATAAAATACATAGGGCTGGCCTGATCTCCTAAATACCAAAATAGGAGAAAAAGTGCACATAAGCTTCACACCCAAACTGCTACCGTGAAGTGCTATTTACAGATAAATACACACAGAGTTCGAATGTCACAAATACAGAAGAAACAGAGCAGAAAAGCTAGCGTACGATCCAGTTAGGCAAAAACACAAAAGTCAGCACGAAGGTCTGAATGGACAGAAACAGTGTCCTCACTGGGATCACAAATAGCCAGCACTACGATGAGATATGGACAGAATTACAAAGTGACACAAACAAAACACAGCGGCGTTTGTTGGAGTGGACGAGGCAGGAAAGCCCGACGCAGCTGACAGCTGGGCTCTTTGAATCCCAGGCGATCTGCACCAGCCAATCCACGCAGGAGACGTCATCCAAGTGCGGGCTCCAGCAACCAACCGGCAACCAGCGTATGCAAGGTTCTTCTAAATTATCCAATCAGGAATGTTACCTGCACACACACACAGACACACCTACGCAGAAGCACAGGTACGGCCCGCTGCAGGCCAGTGGAAGAAAGACAGAGAGCAAAACGAGAGGCAGAGAGACACAAGCACAACTACACATAAATATAACTAAATACAGCCACAGGGTCGCAACAGTCCATTTCTGTAACTATTAAACATTTGTCAGAAAGGTTAGCATGCTAGCATCGTCTCAGCTGCACTTTCGTGGCTTGTTGCACGATCATAGCTTTATTTACCATTATTTTACTGCACCAAACTGTACGTTTTTTTTTTTTTTTTNGCACCATGCAGGAGTAGTGCTCCTAATCTCATTGTATTGCTTAGTACAATGATAATAAAGGCGATGAATGATAATCAAATAGTCAGACATTTTTCATGAAGATTAGTATAGTATATATTGTATAGTAAAACTATAGTAAGTGTATAGTAAGACTATAGTAAGTGTATAAAAAGACTATAGAAATTAGCAAAAAATACCGGAAAATGTATCCCAATCTCCAATGTTAAGAAATCATTTTTAAAAGTTTGTGGATCCGCCCCTGATCCAGATCTGAACCGAAACTTACGAAACTTAAAGAGTTCATCCTGGGCCATGACCCCCCCNAAAAAAAAAAAAAAAAATTGAGTAAACAAATGAATTATGACATTTGCATATATTTAACATGGGAGAAATGGCTGCTAAAGTTGTATGTAGAGAATAAAATCGTCAAATGAATCTGCCTTCTCTTTTTACCTCCACCAAGGAGGTCACGTGATCACCAGCATTTGTTTGCTTGGTTGCAAGATACAGTATATTGAAAAATTAAGTGTATTTAGATATTTNGGGGCAGAAAGTAAAAGCTGAGAGGAAGAGCTGATAACATTTTGGAGGTGATCTGGATCACATTCTGGATACAGGATCCAGAAGACGTTTTAGCCATACATGTGCCCTCAGAGGGAAAATGCTCTCCTGTGAGCTCATTTGCATCCTGAGCGTTACGTCCTACAGAGATGCTCAGAGTTTGGGAGCAAATTCACTGTTTCCAGTTCCACAGTTTTTATGTATCTGTGCAGCCACACAAGTAACAACAGTGAAATGCTTTTTCTGGTAGGTCCCAGGCTGTGCTTCTTAAAAAATAAAATAAAAATAAGGATAAGGCAACAGGAGTAAAATTAAGAATTAAAAATGTTTAAGTGTATAGTCTATTTTACAACCAAACCAGCAGGAGAATGTATGAACATGAGTATCAACAAATATGTGTAATATGGTGTTGTACATAGTGCAAATGATGTTTAGATTCTACAGGCTGCAGGAGTCAAGCCTGGATGTGACGAGTGTACATCCACCAATTATCTATTAAAAGATCTATTATTTATTAATTCTGCTTACTTGATTGAGTAACTAAGAGAGAAATTACTTTTTCACATGGTGATATCGATGCTGGAGAGATTTTTTTCTTAATAAATGACATGATCACTTAAAAACTGTATTTACTGTATTTTATGTTTACTCAGGCTGGCTGTCTTATATTAAATTTTGTTTGAAGACCTGACACAATTAAGTTTGACAAATATGCGAAAGTAGAAGAAATAGAGAGTGGGTAAATGCTTTTTCACGGCTCTGTATCGTCTGATTTCCTGGTACTCATGTTTATGCTGAACCTCTGCCTATAAAATTATTTGAGGAGGTATGAATTCTGTGTATTCCTTCTTGTTTCTGTTTTTTTTTTTTTTTTNTTTTTTTTTTTTTTTTGCTACTGACTGACTTGCCGTCACTTCATTTTGTATATATTCAAAAGAAATATTCAGAAATGAGTTGTTAGTGTTGTGTGAAGTCAACATTTAAAACGTGATGCACGGGTCTTTTAATGTGTGTTTGGTGTGTTAGAGTCATTGCTGGTGTGAAATAGAAGAGAATTTGTCTTGAAGTGGCTCCATTCTCTCATAAAGTTTCTGTACTTGCTTGCTTTGAAAGTTTTTTTCTTTTTTTTTTACATTGATTATTTTATGCTGATTTGGTTAGTTTGAATGTCGCAAATGATTGCACAGCAACTACAGTACATGCATGTTGTGACTCCATTGAGAATACAGATTTCTAGAATAAGAATGTAGATAGGATGCATTTGGGCACGTGCTTTTTTTCATATCAATTTCCTTTTTGATGCAGTGCAGCATCAAGTCCTGCCTCATGCTGACAAGGCTGGATTATTGGCATCCTTTGAGAATTTCAAATACACATATGATGTAATATTGAATTCTGCTGCTCTACTTTTCCTTCTTAAATACAAGATTGCAGATAGATTAAGTTATAAAAAAAAAAAAAAAGGATGCAGTGATTTGCAGGCCTATGATCTGGCGTTGTAAGAATCTGGCTCATACTGTAGGATGCATGATGTCAGCATCTGTCACAGCTTCTCTCATCACGTCTCTGACATGTCAGCATCCCTGATACGGGAAAACGGGAGCGGCACATTTTGAATTCACAGACCCAAAACACGGAGCAGGAAAAGAGTTTCATCACTTCTTCTAACATTTGATTCACAGATGGCTACAAATACAAAGGTAGCGTCTATGAAATATCCATCCTTCTGTATATTCAAGATAAAATATAGGGAAATCTGGAATGCCCCCATTTCCTCTCTGACACATCAAAAAGCTTGGATCTCTCTAGATACAAGCAATTTTTGTCCAATGAGAGCTTTTGTTTGGCTGTTTGCGTAAGTTTCCAACACATTATGTGTTATGGAGTCTGCATCCCCACGCTGTCACACAGCTTTCACCATGTTACGTTCTGAGGCCCTAATAAAAAAGTAAAAAAATAAAAAATATAGATATATAAAGAAACATAAAATAAATATAAGGAAATATAAAGAAATATATAAAAAATATACATAAATAAAAACATATAATAATAATAATAATAATAATAATATAAAGATATATAAGAAATATAAAGAAGTGAAATCTGGGGCCTGATTGGAGCATTTTCAGCTGGAATTAAATGATAGATTTGTGTGACAGCTGATTGAATGAGACATCAGACATGACCAGAGTCTGTCGGGTCAGGTCAGCTCCATGTTACACACACACACACACACACACACACACACANCCCCCCCCCCCCCCCCCGCTGTTCCATTAGCCAGATAATCATCCAGCAGAATGTGTTTCCTTTAAAAACACAGCACAGCAACTGACTGATCAGCTGAATGAGTTTATCTATCAAAGTTACTGATCACTAACACATGTGAGGTAAATACAGTTTTAAACATTGCCTAGATTTCATACTGGAATTGTCTTAATTTTTGCATGTGGGTTTGTTTTATGAATCACTTCCTGATATTCTGTATAAGGAAATACTGTAGTAGTGCCTCTTTCAAGGAAAATGCTAAAATATGTTGGTATCAGACATTTATGAATGAAGGAACATGATCGTGTGATGATTTTTGCTCATATTGACACAGTAAATCATGCGCTATATTTGTGAATCTGGCCCAATGTCACACAAAATTTAAGACCTGAGTGATTTTTTAAAACTTCTCAGCTGTTAGTGACTCATCTCACACAATTCTCATAGCATCACACCTCTTCCTCAAACCTTATCCCAGCATGCCTCTCTCTATCACACACACACACACACTTCTTATTTTAGTGTAATCTCAGACTAATCTTAGTCTCCTAAAATCAGAGTTTGTGTCTCTACTGGTTTAACGTGTCAGTTTCTCTTTAACAGCAGATGAATCAGAGTAAATCGTGACTGATAACTGATAAATCGTGACAGTAACAGGATGATGATGGATGATCATTAACATAAGGGAAGTTTTGTGAATGAGCTTCAGTTTTCACAGTGCTAGCTAACGTGATGCTATGCAGTTAGTGGGATTTTTATGAATTACCCCCAATAAGTTATCAATTGTTCTTTTATTTCTAGCCGATTTACACTTATAGTTGTTCCAGAATATGCACTAATGCTAACTTGATTCTAAGTATGAAGTATGTTTGCACACAGGTTCACATATATCTTCATAGTAATGAGCCATCATTGATGCTCTGCATGCTTCCATAGATAATATGACTCTTTCATTTCACAGCTGTTTGCTTTGATTAAAATGTGTACATGGTAATACAATGACTCATAACTTATTTACTTGGATTTCTTTAAAATGTGTGCTTAAAATAAGCGTTTAAAGGAGAAATCTTGGAATTCTTTTTCATCTCTGTATCTAATGACCTTTTGATGAAATGAGCATATGAAGAAATCAAAAGAAATGTAATCTGTAATCTGTAATGTAGTTCATGATGCAATAAACTGAAGAGAATCGAAGGCATTTCCATGATGCAACAAATTGAAAGTGTGGCTACGAGTCTGATGTGTTGAACCAGATTTATTATGACTCTTTTTAATAATCATCAGATACATTTCACAGAGCAGTTTTTGCCGTCTTAATATTGATTGAACTGCTTTAAATCTGAGTTATTGGTGTGCCAACGCCTTTTTTTGATGCTTCTCATGGTGCTTGTGAACTGGATGTTCAACATGTTTATTGGCTCCAAAGCAAAAAACCCAAAATCAACACAGGCACAGAAACAAACTTTTCTTTGTTTCAGCAGGTTTTGGTGCCTGCAGCATTCAGGTCCGCGGGACCTGCAGGTATCCAAGTCTGAATGCAGGATCCACAGTCGTCAGTTCAAATACTGGGCCAAAGCATCAAATCTGGTGAGGAGAATGAGAAAGTCTGGGCAACGTAACAGCAGCACTGGATTGCCCACAGGAAGATAAAGAAAAGGAAGCAGAAAGACAAAGACTCCTGAAGAAAGTCGAAGATACAGACATTTCAGCAGAAATTCATCAAACGTTCATCATATCATTTTAGATGAAAGTTTCTTTCATGTCTCAACTTTAAATCAGAGCTGCACCGCAGTCATGAATACAATAACCACTAACGGTCTGAACCTCTGATTCTGCAGTATTGGACTTCTGCCTTTATGATCCACACAAACTCACAGTCTCTGCCTCTGTCTCTGTTTGTGGATACTTAAACACACACACACACACATCACATTATTTCATTTCACGATAAAAAATTTAAATTTCCTGGTTTCATATTATTGCAGTTGAGAATTAATACCTGATCCCTTATCCCCAGCACAATAATGGTCTTTCCAATATGGCAACGTTTGTGAGGGCCACAGAAATATGATGCTGGAATACAACCGACAAACACACAACGTGTATGGAATACCCACTGTGCCAAAATTAAAAATAAATAAAATAATAAAAAATAAATAAATGTGGAAACATAAAGAGGAATAAATAAAAGATTAACTAAATTTGGAAATATAAAGAACAAATAAAAGAAAAAAATAAATGTGGAAATATAAAGACAAATTAAAAAGTACATAAAACATAATTGAGCATTTTTATTTATTTCACATTTGTTCACTTATTTCTGTATATATATACTGTATTCATTATTTCCATTTAAATTTCTGTATTAAGTTCCTTATATTGTTTTGAAAATTTTCTATTTAACTATTTTTATATAGTACAGAACCCAGGAGGGCTCAAGGAGAAAAAAAAAAAATAAGTTGTTCACACAACTTACTAAGTCATTTGCACAGGATACTTGACTGACAGTTCAGTGAACCGGAAGAAAAAAGCAATTTTACTGTCTTCAGAGTTGTTTCTTGCATGCTAGAACGGAACAAGCTAACGGTGACATACCTGTCAACACTCCCATTTTCCCCGGGTTTCTCCCGTATTTTCTCCTCTCCCGCCATGCTCCCGTTTGGTAATTTCTCCCATAAATCTCCTGTGTTTTGACAGATATACTGAATCATAATTGGCCCAATCAAGCTGTTTCAGTCATTCTGTGGCGCACAGTGAGGCGTGCTTACCAGGAAACACCTGAAGCCAAGCGGAACCAAAGATGACTGAAATAGTTTCTCGTAGGAGCAATAAACAAACATGATACAGTCATGCTAGCAAAGCTTTTGATGAGAGAATAAGATCGGGACGGGCTGGGGCGGGGTGTCATGTCCCCGAAAAACTCCTGTATTTCAGTATTGACAGGTGTGCAAGTTGACACACACACACACACCGTGGACCATTGGGATTTAATACAGTTTTTTCATCTTGGCCTCAAATATGTGGATATAGTTCAGTTTTTGGCTGTCAAACACCACATTCTTATATCTTTGGTATCTCTGGAACGTATTTTAAATGATACTACTTTTTCTGGTTCACTGAAAGTTAGTAAGTTGAACGACTTAATTCTTTTTTTTTCTCCATGAGCTCTCCCGGGCTCCGTAATATAGTTTTATTTGTTCATTTTTATATTTCCTTCCATATTGTTTTTCCTTATATATTCTTCTTTATATTCTCGGATATATTGTCCAGTATATTCTTCAATATATTCTTGTGGGCCAAGCTGTCAATCACCTGGCTGTGGGCGGGGCTTCCTTCCTACCCAGCCGGTTGCAGCCTGTCCCCGGCACAGTGAGCTGCTGCTGGAGCTCTGAAAACGTTGAAAAAAGTTTTAATTCAGCATTGTTTTAATCATTCTAAATCTAAGCAGCTACTTTCTCACATGAAAAAATCTCAAACTTAATTAGGTGACGGCTATTCAATGCTCTGAAGTGTCAACTCTTTCACCGACACAATGAGGGAGAAGTCTCATCGCTTCATGAGGCTTCATCTGTTCATCGCCACCATTCAGATGTCAGATAAAGAATACTAAATAAGCTTAAATTTTAGCCCTGAAACACAATCTCACACGTATGACCCAATGAAGTCCGGTGTCCACACCGTACCGTGACAATAAGCGATGAGTTGCCAGGCTGAGCAGTTCATCATGTGCAGGCAGCGAGCCCGGTAGGAAGGAAGGAAGGAAGCCCCGCCCACAGCCCGGTGATTGACAGATTGACCCACAAAAATAAATCCAAAAATATATCGGGAAATATATAGAAAAATATATGTGAAAAAAAATATGGAAATAAATATAAAAATAAATAAATTATATTATATAAAAATAAATAAATAGAATATTTAAAAAAAATATATATAAGGAAATTAATACTGAAATTTAAATGGTAAAAATGAATATATATAAAAATATTTCTGCAGAAACACACAGAAATAAAGATATATACAGAAATAGATGAACAAATAAATGTGAAAATAAAAAATGCCCATAATTATTCTTTTATGTATTTTTTAAATTTGTCTTTATATTTCCACATTTATTCCTCTTTATATTTCCATTTGCATTTATTTATTTGTTTTTAATTTTGACACAACGGGTATTCCATAAACGTGAGGAAGTCTGGTAGAAGCACTCTGTGGAGTTTCACAGCACATATAAGAGATAAGAGAGATGTTGGAACATTCCCACTTCAGCCTGCTGTGCAGCATGTGAGTTTACCACTTCAACTTCTGTTTATTGATAATTCATGGTCACGTCTGTTATTTATGGAGCTTTAACACGGGAGGATATGGATTTTGAATTAGCTTCTTGCTGTCCCAGTCCTCATTGCATAACAGGAGTCCTGCTGTTTAAAAGTCTTTGTTCTTTAATGGAATAAAAGTGGCACAAAATGCATCAATAAATTATAATGATTGATTATGCCAATTTGTAACATGATCAATTAATTTAAGGTATTGATTGTTATGGCAATGAATTGCGAGTGAAAACACTGAAATTTCTTTTTTGTTTGAAATCTACACACAAGGTTTGGATGGAAAATGTTTAGATGAGAGTGAATTTCCAAGATGGCTGTGTGTATGTGAACTTCTGGCATCTAGTGTGAAAATATGCAAAAGTGCATGCCCACTTTCACACATTTCAGTCCCNACACACACACACACTTTGTCTGCTATCAAGAATTGCATGCAGACCAAGAGTTTATTAAAAATGCATTTCCATCAGCCTTTATCACATTTTGTTTATTGATGCACCAGTTTGGAAGCTTTTTAAAATACCTGGTATTCATTTTGTTATTAAATAAAACCTTGTTTGTGAAACTGTGTCCATCCCATCAATCAACTTTCTCACACAACTTCCTGCATTAAATTTTAGTGGAAATTTGGATGCCAAATTGCTTGATTAACCTTGAATGAGGCTGTTACTGTCCTCTGTAAATACCTTTCTCACCCTCCAAGTACAACATGAAGATAAAAGCAAGTCCTAAAGCCATTTGATCAGAGATCAAAACAATTTCTTCTCTCTTTGTGCCCAACAATTGCTGTCAGCTCAGCCAATCAGAACCTCCCTGTTCACTCTCATTAGCTGCATTGTGCTGCAGAGCCAAAACCCAGCAGCTCCAATCAGATTAGCAACAGCCACAGCTCTCATCCCAGTTATACTTTCCCAACTTCTGATGGGATTAGAAAAGGATGGGTGCTAACAAGTTAGCGTGTTAGCACATTAGCAAGCCACAGAATGAAAGAACAGCACGGATAAGATAAGCAGTGGAACTCCAGCTACTGTTTTCATGACCAGACAAATCTATCCATGCATGTATATATTTACAGTGCCGTGAAAAAGTATTTTCCTCCTCCTGATTTCTTCTACTGTTGTATACATTATACACCATGGTATCCATACAACATATACAGTATATAAAACATATACACCATGGTATCCATACAACATATATGTACAACATATACCTACCCCATGGTATTCATAATAATAATAATAATAATAATAATAATAATAATAATAATACATTTTATTTATAGGCGCCTTTCATGGCACTCAAGGACACCTAACAGTAAACAGAAAAAAACAGCAAAATCAAAAACATTTAAAACAATGAAGACAAAAGAGGATAAAACATAAAACATGTGACAGTTTACAGAGTGTAGGCCAATTTGAACAGGTGTGTTTTAATCTGTGATTTGAATTGTGTGATGGAGTCCAGCTGATGGATGTGTAGTGGAAGAGAGTTCCAGAGTCTGGGTGCAGAGCAGCTGAAAGCTCTGGCACCCATGGTGCTGAGTCTGAAAGGTGAAACTGAGAGTAGCACAGCTGAAGAAGATGGCAGAGAACAGGAGGGTGTGTAGGGATGAAGAAGTTCTGAGAGGTATGGTGGGGCCAGGTTATGGAGGGCTTTGAAGGTCAGCAGTAGAATTTTGTAGTTAATCCATTGTTGAACAGGAAGCCAGTGAAGCTGGATGAGGGTGGGAGTGATGTGGTCAGATGATTTGGTGTGGGTGATGATCCTGGCAGCAGAGTTCTGGATGATTTGGAGACGATGAAGAAGTTTATTAGGAAGACCACAGAGGATGGCATTGCAATAATCGATACGTGAGGTGACCAGGGCGAGAACGAGAATTTGGGTGCTGTACTGAGAGAGGGATGGGTGGAGTCTTGCAATGTTTTGAAGGTGGAAAAAGGCTGTACAGGAAATATTGTTGAACTGGGGGATGAATGAAAGTGTGCTGTCGAATACGACGCCAAGACTTTTACCTGAGAGGAGATGTGAACCGGACAGTCATCAATAGAAATGGTGAACAGGGCTGCTTTGGAGAGGGAGGATTTCAAGCCAATGAGGAGAACCTCACTTTTATTGCCGTTGAGTTTACGGAAATTATTGGACATCCAGAATTTAATGTCTTTGAGACAGCTGGTGAGGGCAGAAGGTGGAAGGGAGGTGTTGGGCATGGTGGAGATATACAACTGAGTGTCATCGGCATAGTAGTGAAATTGGATTCCATAGTGACAGAGGATGTGACCAAGGGGAAGGAGGTAAATGATGAAGAGGAGTGGCCCTAACACCGACCCCTGAGGAACACCCTGGGTAAGAGGGGCAGGTTCTGAACAGAGATTTCCTAACTGAACAAACTGTTTACGGTTGGAGAGGTAGGATGAGAGCCAAAGCAGAGCAGAGCCGTCAACCCCTATGGAGGCGAGGCGTTGAAGCAGGAGTGAGTGACAGATGGTATCAAATGCGGCGCTGAGGTCAAGAAGGATGAGAATGGTTAATAGGCCAGAATCTACTGCAAGAAGGAGGTCATTGGTGATTTTAACAAGTACTGTGTTTTGGACGGAAACCTGATTGGAGTGGCTTGTAGAGACCATTACTGTCTAAGTGGGCCTGAAGCTGAGATGCTACAACATATACCCCATGCTATACATACAACATATACTTACAACATATACCCCATGGTATCCATACAACATATAGTTACAACATATACCCCATGGTATCCATACACCATATACATATCCATACCCCATGGTATCCATACGCCATATACAACATATACCCCATGGTATCCATACAACATGTACATACAACATTTACCCCATGGTATCAATACAACATATACTTACAACATATACCCCATGGTAACCATACACCAGGGGTGCCCAATACGTCGATCGCGATAGACCCATAGATCGCAAAGGTAGTGCGGGTAGATCGCGAGCCATTCAAAAAAATTTTTTAGATGTTAGTCTATCATCTATCCTCCCTATGGCATTTGCCACTTGATTGATGTACAGGGAGGCCAGTCTGAGATCTCTTCTAACACACGGGTCACCGCGCACAAAATGCGTGAGCTACTGCAAAACTCCAGCAAGCTAAGTGACCTAGTTAGCCTTCCAATTTATATCTACCAAAGAACGGATATAAAAAATGAGTGGGGGAGCCGGACCAAGTAACACTTCCATGCGGAATGGGAGGAGGACTTTTTTTTCACTATGTCATATTCGAAGTGCATTTGTCTGATCTGTCAATCTATCATTGCTATTCCAAAGAAGGGAAATGTGGAGAGGCACTTTCGAACTGTTCATAAAAACTATGACACTGACTTCCCTCCGAAAAGCGAGCTGAGAAAGAGAAAGGTGAGGGAACTAAACTCACAGTTAATTGGACAGCAGTCATTTTTCACACAGCCAAATTCAAAAGCAAAGGCAGCCACCGAAGCATTGTTCCAGGTGAGTCACTCCATCATTAAGCATAAGAAGTCCTTCCAAGATGGAGAGATGATAAAAGAGGCCTTCGTTGAGACGGCTGACTCATTGTTTTGGGACTTTAAAAACAAACCAGAAATATTATCTTCAATCAAAGCTCTTCAGCTATCAAGAAGTACAGTTACACGGCGCTGTGAAGTAATGGCCAATGATTTGACACAGCAGCTTTGGAAGGACATTGCGGACTGCGAGTGTTTCTCACTGCAATTAGATGAGTCTACGGACATAAGTGATACAGCCCAATTGTGCATTTTTATCTGATGATCATTTGGAAGCCTGCTTGAGGCTGGCTACGAGCAGCTACTGTCCGGACTATGCAACCCTGGCTGACTCCATTCAGTGCAAGTCATCAGAGTAAGGTAGTGACCATAAATGTATTGAATTGTATTGTGCTATAAGGGTTCATGCAGTGATGCAAGGTACGCCAACACATATTGTATATATAAAGTATACTCAGTATATATATAAATAGATATATATTTACCATTTTTTAATGCAGGTAGATCATTTTGACCTGGTCATCTTAAAAGTAGCTCTCAAGTCGAAAAAGTGTGGGCACCCCTGCCATACACCATATACCTACAACATATACCCCATGGTATACATACAACCTATACTTACAACATATACCCCATGGTATACATACAATATATACCCCATGGTATCCATACAATATACACATACAACATATAACCCATGGTATACATATATGTACATACAACATATACCCCATGGTATACATACAACATATACCCCATGGTATCCATACAATATACACATACAACATATAATATATACAGAATAAACTAAACCTGCTGCATTAACTTCGTATAAGACAACTAAACTGTTTACATTTTTAGCTTTTTCACATTATTCTATTTTTTTAAGCTGCACTTATACATATACCCCATGGTATACATACAACAAGTGGTGGGCCGTGTATTTTATATCTAGGTCTTCAGTGCTATCCTCCCATAATTAAACCACCTTCTAATAACCTCAGCATGACAGTAGGACTATAGGCTGTTGTCATTGGACGTAACCAGCCCATATTCACAGTGACAGTAACCTTTATCTAGTGGAATAAAGTGATTTAACACGAGGATCAACACCTATGACAGTTACAACACACTAACTGCAGAGAAATGAATACATGCATGTATTGCATGCTGACTGAAAGCATCAAGGATGTAGCATTATTATGCATTATGACAAGATGCTGCATCAGAAATAGACATGGCATAATCCAAATAACTTTCATTACCAAAGAAATAAGAACAAACTCACAACAACCATCACATTTACTCATACGACCAGCAAGTAAGCAAAAATGCTGTAAAAAACAGGACAAAGTAAAAATCTAAACAAAACATCTAAAGCACTATATCTAAAAATCTAAAGAAAGTCAAGAAAGAAAGTTTAAATAAATCTTACATAATGCTACGTTATGTGCTAGTTAGTTTTACTTGAGTTAGCTAACTGGCCCTCTTCTCCTTCTGATGAATTTCTGGCTGGCTGTTTAGCTGTTAGTATAATGCTGTACTCTGATGACATAGGCCAAGGCCAGCTAGAAGGCCCTGACGTGTAAAAGAATACGCCCAACATGGCAAACTCAAAATCTGATTGGTTAAAGAATATGACAATCAACAACATCGTCCCATTTGCTTGAATAGCAGAGGGGATTCACTGGAGATTCTGAAGGCCTCAGGCCAAAATTTTTTTACCCGGAGACAGCACGGGGGGAAAATCTGATTGGATAAAAGCTCTAATTTATATGATCTGCACTGGAAGCAGCAAAACTGAAGGAGAAAGTAGCGATGAAATGACATAATAATAGACTGATAGAACTTTGTAGCAATAATTAAAATATAAAATGATAAGAACATAATTTAATGATTCTGACAATCTCTAGGCCAGCAGAGAAGGCCTTGCTGGCCCTGATGGCCCACCACTGCATACAACGCATACTCCATGGTATACATACAACATATACCCCATGGCATATCTCACCTCCAACAGGAAGCAGTCCTCTCCCAGAAACAAGCTGTAACATGAGGATGAAACCTTTCAACTAACTTCTCAACTGTCATCATTTAACTTAAAGGACCATACCGGTGACCGGCACAATATCAATACCAAGGGAGCAAGTATTAGCCCCTTTTTTAAGTGTATTTTAGCTGTATTTTATTTATTTATTTTTGTATTTACATTGTATAAGTTTGAAATATGTGTTTTATATGCCATTCTTCCCTTTGAAGGTGGTGATATGCTGGTTCCAGTAGAGTTACAAGGGAGTGAGCAAATGTGTCAGGGTACCAAAGACAGAAGATGTCTACAATTACCCCAGATTTTTCCAAGAAGGTAATGTCATATGTTTGAGTGTTATATGTTCATGCCTCAAGAGTTTTTAATGTTACACCAACATTATGTTGTATGTTTAATTTGAAATCAAGGTATGTTATGGCCACTAGTGAAGTATCTTTTCTGTTTTAGTACTGGCAAAATTCAGTTTGCCAGCTTTTACTTCCTTGATCCTGAAGGATTCTGCAGGAGTAGAAGTGGATTCAGACATATTTGATGAACTTTTGAAGACATCTCAGGTGTCTTAAGGCCTTCAGTGAAGAGTGCAATGGTAAGAAATTGCAGCTTTGTATTTCTCAGAAGTAATTGTTTCATGTAATAATTTATAGATATTGTAGCTCTGTTATTAATCTTGAAAAGTGAATTTTGCAACACAAGGCTGTGTATGTGTGTTCTTAGACATTAGTGTTGAGGTCACTTCTTCAGAGGGCTCATCTTTAGCAGAATGGTTACCGTCACGTGCATCCATGGGGTCATCATAGGGTTCAGACTCAACAGTAATACTCCAATCTACCAAAGCTTGGAAACAAAAACTGATTGAAGGACCCCCTGATAGCACCATTGCAAGAGATGCAAGTTAACTTTAAAGTAGGGTTTGATATGTTTTAACTGAAGCTGCTGATAGCCAATATTTTGTAGCAATATTTAGTAATTAAAATTTAAAATTTAAACTTGTCACGCATTTGTCACGCAATTGTTGTTTCAGTCTTCAAAGTGGTCCTGTATTCAAAGCCAGGTGGTGACCAAATATTCAAAGAATATGAGAAAACAAGCTGCCTTCTGATGGCACAAGAAGAAAGATGGTGAACGTACATGTGGCAGACATGGTAGAGAGTCATGGGTAAGTGAATGTGCCCTTAAAGGACTTTTTTGTTTATAATGTTTATAATTTTAGGTTTTTAAAATTAATCCAGCGTTCAGTTTAAATAGATGTTTCTCCAAATCATGAAATCATGTAAAAACTGTTATTGTCAACATGGTGAAATGTGGCTTGTCACCTTAAAAAGTTACTTCAACCAAAACCAACAAGTTTATCTATTACTCACCCAGTATTGCATGGAGTGCCTCAATGAAAAAGTTTTTACTCACATTCATTCATGGACAAATTTGATTCCAAATGTAGTTGCAATTTCTGATTGCAATGCTACTGATTAGAGGCTAACAATGGAAGAACAATAGCAAAACATCTTTAGCAAATACTTAAAGTACTTGTGCAGCATAATCCAAGTCTTAAGTATCCAGTCATATGCTCAGTATGTCCCATACATGCATTTGACTAAAGTATTGCAAAATAAACCATATTCTGAAAGTCTTCTCATAAACAAACGTATCATGATTGAAAACATGTTTGGGAAGTGCAAAACATATGACTGGATACCTGGGATTTGGATTATGCTGCACAAATACTTTCAGAGTTTGTTTTGTTGTTTGTGTTGCCAGATCAACGCCATTATTTTAGAAGTTGTTACCACAATTATTTTCATGAAGGCATGTTGTAAACACTTTGTCTTCAGGCATACAAATCTGTGTAGGATAAGTAATTTATGTGAAAGTTGTCATTTTTAGGTTAAGTAGCAGTTTTATGATGCATCTGTCTTTTATCAGGAGGATCCCTTCAGTAAATGTCCGCATTGCGTACGCACTTGGCATTACAACCTTGTTCCCAAACTTGAAGGACCCAGATTCAAAGAATGGTTATGTAAGTTTTAACATTAAGATACATTCATGCTGTAACTCTTCTGCTGCCCTAATGGTAGATGACATTATTACCATGTGCTATTTAAGTAATGTTAGTGGAATTACTCAACCATAACCATGCTGTAGAGCTTCTGTGTATTGAATTGAACACACACTCTGCGGGTCTGCACAAAATCTGTGCTCGTTCTTAAACAGGTAACAGATTAACCTTTTTTTTTAATAAACAGGAACATTTCTATGATGACCAGAGTGGTTCTGGTTACCTGGCATGGAGGGCTGAAAACTGTCCAGAGTAGAGATCAAGAAATCCAAGCCCACTTTTCAAGATGGCCCTAAAACTCTTCACAACATGCGTTCAAGCATTAGGCAGCTATCAGGTGATGAATGCAAGGAAGCTATGTCGGTGATGAGGCACCAACTGGCATAACCCCAGTCACAGACAAAATGAAAGCAACATTTTAACACAGACAAAAGGTGGTTCAAGACTAGAGATGAGTTGAGTACTCTGATGAAATGAGTAGCCGTTATGGATAGCGCACGTTTTACGAGTACAAGTACCATCCGAGTAAAATAGGTCACTACCCATACTCACTGAAGGAAAAAAAAAATCTGATTGGGTAGCATTTACTAGCACTGTGTCCACATGGTTGTGATTGTCCAGGCAGCCAATCACAGAGCTTCTCTCTACACAGAGTTGCTGCTGCTGCTCCACACAACTCACAGCCACTCTGTCCACACTAGCATAGTAGTGTCTGTTAGCTATAGTTCAGCATAGTAGCATCTATTAGCTATAGTTGCTATTCTCAGATTCAGCTCAACATTATTCTCAGTCCACAGCTAAACAAACACACATTCACTTCCTGTGGACATTCACACGTATGTATACCAATACAAACACACATTTCTACTACCGTAAATACTCGAGTATAATCTCATGTATAAGCCAACTCTCTGATTTTGACCTGTAAATTTAGATTTTTAAAGAAACCCATATATAACCCGACTCCCTGATGTTGTTCCATCAGTTAATTTGTTTAGTAAATTACCTGATTTTCTTGGTATTGTCATAGTATTCCTGTGATTTTCTGAAAATAATCCTCATACAGGTTGTGGTGGCTGTTTTAAAACATCACCACTTTAACAGGGCTTCTCTTCCTGACTCACACCAGAATGATAATATCGCGCCCTTGTTCTTTTCGTAACTTATTTATTGTCAAAATCAAAATAACAAAACATGACATGAGGTGAGGTCAGAAACTATACCGCTGCCCCATTCCTCATCAACACTGGCTCCGCCTCCAGCTGAGCGTCTATAAATAGACTCCTCCTCCGTCAAGCAGCCGGCAATCATCACCTAATCAATCAGTTAAGATATAAATATTCAAAAATAATAACTTATTTGATTTCACTTTTCCCAAATTAAATATTTTAAACATTTGATAATTAACCAAGAAATGGCTCTAACACCGGTAAACATGATATTTATTTCAGCAGCTGATTACTGTAACTGACCAATCACAGCAGCTCTTACTAGCCACCACAAAATGTGCTGGATAAGATGTTTAGTCAGGAAATATCTCATTCAAGGTATGATTTAAACTATTTTCATGGGTAGTGGTAATGGGTAGTGTCTTTCTACCCCTGGAAATTTCTCGTGTATAAGCCGACCCCCAATTTGCTTTGTGAAATTTGGTAATAAAAACTCAGCTTATNTTTCTCGTGTATAAGCCGACCCCCAATTTGCTTTGTGAAATTTGGTAATAAAAACTCAGCTTATACTCGAGTATATACAGTAGCTTCTGCTAGCTTCTAGGCTAACTAGCGATTCTTATACATCCACTGTACTGATGCAACTTTGTGCACAATTAGATGTCGTCACTCACCTGAAATTACAAGACATACAGAAGTTGGTGTACTCGTTCATCCCTACTTCCATCCATTTTCTTTACCCATTTGTCCTGTTGAGGGTCATGGGGGGGGGGNGAGGGGCTGGAGCCTATCCCTGCAGTCATAGGGCGAGAGGCGGGGTACACCCTGGACAGATCGCCAGGATATCACAGGCTGACACAGCGACAGACAAACACATTCATGCCTACGGGTAATTTAGAGTTCCCAATTCACCTGACATGCATGTCTTTGGAGGTGGGAAGAAGCCGGAGCACCTGGAGGGAACCCATCCAGACACGGGGAGAACATGCAAACTCCACACAGAAAGGACCTGCCCCAGCCGGGAATCGAACCCAGGACCTTCTTGCTGTGAGGGAACAGCGCTAACCACTGTGCCACCCCTCATCCCTACTTATGATAGGCAATTTCCATATGACACTGATGACCAAATATACATTGTCCCTTACTGTAATTTTGTGACTCCATGCTGAATTCTTTTCAGTTTATGAATTATGTTTGTGTACCTGCCTTTCAATAAAATTCTTTTGTGCAAGTTGTTATCTTCTAGTTTTCGTATTGATAGGTACATGGGGTAGGTGGTTGTGGTGGTACAGGGGCTGGAGGGAGCATTGGTTGTCCACAGCATTCTACACCCTCAGAGTTAATTACAGTCAAGTGCAGTCTGGCAGTGTTAATATTTTTACACTAACACCAGTGTAGAGTACTACCAACACTATATATAGTGTTAGTCAGTGTTATGTTTTTAACTCAAAGTATTGAAGTAACTCTGGATGAGTGTTAAAAAATTAACTTTCAAAAGAGTGAATTTAACATTTAAAAGAGTGGACACATACACACTTTTATAGTGTTAAATTTAACTCAGAGTTAATTTAATACTTGCAATTTTGCTGTATAAGTTAAAAAAAAAAAACAAACAAAAAAGCATGGTATTTCCATGCAGGAAAAAGGAAGAAAGAATAAGTAGGCAATGGAAATCTATCAAACCAAATGTTATAACTGCCACAAGCTGTAGTTCCTTATCCAGACTTCCTGTGTCCAGTCTCTCAGCTATAAACTGCACGGCGTTAACGTGTGCTGACCTGTGTTATAACGACCACTTAATCAAGAACATGTAGCTGCCTCTGCAGTACAGCATCCCGAATCTCACACCTTGACAGCAGTACAGGAGCTCCTCCGCTTCTTTGAAATGAATCCGTTTCACCACCGAGAGAAAAGAAGATCACTGTGGTATAAAAGAGGAGTCTTCCTCACTGCCTTTTGCAAGACTTCCATCTTCTCTTGGAAATAGTGAAATTTTATGATAAACAGTCGAGGATGGTGTCCTATTGCAGGTTGTAGGCTGCGGTGAGCGTGGTCCAACGTGGGAGCCAAATCCAAACCCAGCATCTCCTGGAGGAGCCTGGTGATGGACTGGGTCAGCCGAGAACCTGTTTTGAATTTTTCTTTAATCCCAAGTAAAGTATTTGGATGTTGTATCATGGCTACCTTCCCTTCAGTTCTGTTTTCTGGTTAAGCTTGCACACCTTTCCTTCAGCTTTCTAAAGCCTCTACTCTGAGTAGTCGCTGGTCGCCTCCTCCACGCTGGTCAGGTGAGATTCTTGGGCAGGGCAGCGAGCACTAACCGGCTCTATTCTGGCCAACAGTTCCACGCAGACCATGTCAATCCTTCCTATAAAGGACCATACCGTCCATTTTGCATGTTTGAGGCTAATATATTCAATTTTCATACATGTAACGTTACTGACAATCATTTCCCAAAGCATACTACTGGAATGGTGAATTAAAAATGTTTTTCCTAACTTCCAGACTACCATTAGTTTCAGTTCATTCTGGTATTAAACTCAATTTTAAACGTTCTTGGGATAGGTAATCCATCATCACCAACAAGACGTGTATTCAGCCTTATTTAGAAGTTACATAATTTTAGTGTTTAAGCGCAATAAAAAGCGTGGAGTGAATGTATGCCTCCACCGGGGAATATAGTTCCAAACAACGACCTGCATTTATGAAAAAATTTAAAGGACCGTGACTAAGGCTACATAACTATTAGCAGGAGGAAATATGGATTTTTAAGGTGGGTTATCGCTTGAATATTTGAGTTTGAAAGATTAAGAGATTTTGCAAAATATGAGGAAAGCTGAAATACGGTTTTATCCTTTGGGAAGTGATTGTCGGTAACATGTATGAAAATTGAATATGTTAGGCTCAAACATGCAAAATGGACAGTATGGTCCTTTAAGGTCAGTGCATAAGGAGTCAATCAGTTTTTGCAACTTTTTCGATTTTGTCCTTCTTATCCAAAGTGTCAATTCTATCCATAACTGACTGTTTGGAGATATATATATATCACCGTGATTTAGATAGAGTGCCATGTCTTATTGGCATTTTTGCCCCAGACTTTGTGTGAAATCTGTTATATTCCTGGCTGCCAGTTTTACTGGTGTGAGAGCAGGTAATGTTTAAGTTTGTGGAAATTGTAATTATGTTGTTTTTATTTAGTTTTGCTGTGTAACAGCACCAGCCAAACACATCCTCATTGAAAATTGCGAGCCCTTTATCATTTTTAATAAGTCAGTGATTATTGAAGTGGTCTTCTCACTAAGAATGCTTAATGTCCTAAATAATGAGAAAAGAAAGTCAAACAGAATAGAATGAGGACTGCCGATACCTACATGAAGGGTACCTGTGAAAAAGTATTAAATGATTAATTTCTAATCCACAGTCATGCCCGGCTGAAGTGTATAATTGTCATCATTTATTCAGATAACCCAGGCGAGCAGAATAATGATCCAATCCAGCTCTCACCAGAGCTATTCATTCTCTTACTGTGTACTTCCTGATAAATCAACTTCAATTCCACTTTATGCTATCACATCCTCCCATCAAAAGTTTAGAGTTTACTAAGCATTGCAAAGCAGAGAGAGGAGTTCTTCCATATGTTTAAAGTCTATTTCTCATTTTCACAGAGCCTCCAGCATCACTGACAGCAGCTCGTTTTCCTGTTTTATCTAGCATTTAATATCATCCAGGCATCTGATGTTGGGGAGAGAGAGGGAGACAGATGAATAAAACCTCTGAAGATGCTTAGCTGGTCCCTTTTCCTCAGTTAGAGAGGTCAGAAGGGAAGGATCAAACTGTTAATTTTAAGATTAGCTGGATTTCACTGCCAGAGCTTCAGAGAATCTGGACAGCAAAGAGCAGAAACATGGCTGCTAACTTCACAGATGGAATATTTCTCCTTATATAATACTGTATATAGGAGCCTTTTTCTGCAATGACCATATAGCAGTTTGAAGCAGTGTAAGATTAACAAGGATCTTCTGCAAAGTGTCAAATTTAGATGGTTTTAGCTGCTGTTGAGATGGCATGGTGACTTCATCTTGTCCTTTATCTTACCTACACATCTACGAAGTAATGACATTATCCTATGCCCAGTTAGCATAAAGCACCTTTCTGGAGACATCCATGCTAAACTACAATTAAAAGATGAGAAAGTAAAAAGCATACACCTCCACTAAGGCAGCACAATCCTCTCAGTTTATGCTGTCAATAATTTTTACAAAAATGCTTACAATTAGTTTTTCTTTATCGTAACACAAATTCATAAACAGTACCACATGATTTGCTGTGTCGATATGTGCAAATATCGTCACGTGACCACGTTCCCTCATTCATAAACATCTGTTACCATAAACATTGGTTACCTTAACTAGTGCAGTGCCCATTGAAAACGTGCCTTTTTGGACCGGGCCGGACTTTATGGTGTGCACTGCAGCTGCACATTAGTGCCCGTGGACCAGAGTGTACCCTGCCACGCGGGACTACTTTTTACCAGCACAGCTCAATTTGAGAACCTCTCATCCAAACACTTCACACGTGACACTGCACGTCCTTGGGTCCTGAGCAATAAACCTGCCGAATTTCAGCTTCATANCTTCACACGTGACACTGCACGTCCTTGGGTCCTGAGCAATAAACCTGCCGAATTTCAGCTTCATACATGCCAGGTTCTAGAGATGTTGGTGCCACAGACAGAGATTTCTGTCTTTTGTAGCTAAAAGAGGCGTTACTTCCTTATTTACATGACAGGAAGTGATTCATAAAACACACTGACACACTAAAATTTATTTATTTATTTATTTGTAACAGGGACCATATACATTAATCAACATCATACGTAACCATGTGTAAATGTATCAGATTTAGTCAAAACAGACTAATTGTCATCCGTAGTCCCTGGGCAGGTAGATGTTACAGATCACGGATAGAGAAAATGAAGATGTTTCATTCTGGCCATAAATTGCAGCAGTATGAAATCTAGGCAACGTTTAAAACTGTATTTGCCTCACGTGTTAGTGATCAATAACTTTGATAGATAAACTCACTCAGCTGNTTTAAAACTGTATTTGCCTCACGTGTTAGTGATCAATAACTTTGATAGATAAACTCACTCAGCTGATGAGTCAGTTTTTAAATGGTGTTTAAATATTTTTTGAACACATGTTTAAATTGTTTAAATACATTGTTTAAATATGTTTTGAACACATGTTCTCGTGGTGCTGAGCTTATTCATAAAGCCTCATCTTCTCCCCTGTGCATGTCTGTCTCACACACACCACCCTCCACTCCCCTACACACAGGTTAATAAGGGGGTTTACCTGTTGTTTTAGTATAAATCTTTCAACATGAGGAGCTCTGAAGCAGAATTTGTTTCTTTTGCTGGTTTAATGTTTCAACATCGTTTTAAAACCAGATGAATAAGGATAAATTGTGGCTCTTAAGTATGAAGCAGACCATTAACACGCTGCTTTTCATCAACTTTTACCTGAGACACACACCTGACAATAACACGACCTTAATGTGACACGGTGCTCTTTTTGCTATGTTTGCAGTATTAGCAGGAGTAGCAAGCTTGTTTCTGCAGCACCACGACCGCCCATTAGCGGCAGAGTGGAGTTCAAATGGAGGTCACCGTTTTCCGATGCTCCAGGAATGGGAAGTAGACATGATGTAGACGAAACCATGGATGTCAACATCATAACATTATAATAAGAGATGCTTGTAGTTAGGATATCCACAGGTTTTAGAGCCTGACTGATGTGTTTCTGAAATCGTTTCTGCCTGACGGTGTAGAGTGCAGATTACTCCTACTTTGTGTTGCTGTGGACCTAAATGGAGGTACTGGTCTGTGTTGCTGTTTCCCACAGAAACTGCAGTACATTAAGATTAGTTTGCTGTTCTTCATGTCCTTCCTGCTGAAACTGATGTTTGGATCCACTCACACACAAGACTTTTTGGTCATAACCTGGAAAGGCACCAAGCTTTCACCCATCTGAAATAGCAAATTAAACATACGTTAATAGTACATTTTACAACAATACTTAAGCTACAGGTACTTGAAAATACATGTTACATACTCAGCCAGCACTGTCATATGGACATATCTCGTCCTTCCAGCTTTTGAGAACTTTTTTCTGAAATGATGCACTAAACCATTAGTTAATCTCTTAAACAATATGTCACAAAATGTTTAAATACACTAAAAAAATCTGTATTGCATACCAAATTTCGGCAATTTGCCTGCATATTCTGAGTGGGCAAACATGTATTGCTGCAGTCTCAGTGGCGCTGGAGGTTGATGGAGCGTCCCTGTCCTTGTTGGAGGATTGGGCAGAGCCCCTCTTCCTCACTCTGCTTGCTGAGCTCCAGGTAATCCAGCATCCTCACCATTTCCAGGTCTGGCCTGGTTTGGCAGAGGTCTAGCAGGGTGATAATATTTGTCCTGCGTTAAGTTTAACCAGGAGTGTGGCCAACCTCTTTCCCTGGAAAATATGAATACTATGAAATAGGTGTGACCTTTGCCTGTTTTTGGGCTCCAAGGGGCCCCAACCTTAGTGATGTCATATGTAAGGGGCCCCTCAAAGGTGCTGTGAAGTACAGGTGCTCTAGCCTGTTTCCTAATCAAATCAGCGAAGAGATAGATCTCTCTCTCTCTCAAGCCCTTAACATGACATTTAGGGATTCGCATTACAAAACTGGAACAGCCCACAATGGCTTTAAATGGTAAATTATTATTATATTACACTACAGGCCAGAAGTTTGAGGCCACCCCCAGATGCAGCATGATCAGACTGTGCAGCACATTAATCCAAAACAATGTGGGAGAAGGCAGACAGCAGGAATAGAACGTTAAAACACATCAGCAGGGAGTTGGAACACAACAAGAGTGCTGCACTAATACAGACTGATGCCTTCATGAAAAAAACATTTCTGTAGCCAGAGTGGCATAACGTGCTACTTTTGATGAATTCTTATTGAAAACTAATTAGTTACATTTATTTTAGATATTTTTGTAATTTCCTGTGCAATAAACTGTAAAACAAACATGTATTGATGATTTTTATTTTTTTCAATCTGGGGGTGGCCTCAAACTTCTGGCCTGTGGCATGTATTATATTTGTTGCTGTTCATCCTTTTCATAAGTATGTGCACGTTGTTTCATACTGCTCGCTATGTAATTAAGCCGTGACTTTCCATTGCCATCAACCAGAGCTGCACAAGGTGCTTAGCGTGTTGTCTCTGCTCAGGTCTCTCTGAAGGCAGATTTATTCTGTGAAGATAAAGAATTCATGATCACATCCTGTGGAGTGGACCTCTGGGTGGGATTATGAGGTTACTGTCAGCAGCATGTCATGGTACTTATACCAGGAGATGTCTGGAAATTAACGACTCATCAGCTGAACCCCGCGGCGAGGATGTTTTTTTACAGAGAAGTACAGAGGCAAGTGTCTGTACAGGCATTTGCATGTTTGCAAAAGTGTGTGTGTGTGTATACAGTGCTATGAAAAAATATTCAACCCCCCCCTGATTTCTTCTTTCTGTGTGTCCTAGTGGCCTAGTTGGTATAGTTGGTTTTGCTTCAGTAAACACAGTCAGTCATTAAAAACTTGTATTTTGTTTGCTCAGGTTGCCTTTGTTTTATGTTAGATTTTGTGCGAAGATCTGACAGCTTATTATGAGATACACAGATAGAAGAAATCAGGAGGGGGTTGAATACTTTTTCACAGCGCTGTAAATGCATCACTGCAACATCATGCAGACTTTTACCAAAGAGAGCATCATCTATTTCCATCAGCCTCAAAACATGAAGCCACTCTGCTGCTGCCTGCTGAAGGCTGCATGAAAATGACATTACTGAGACGTCCCTGCTGCTTAGCTGATCACCAGCATGAAGACCAATGTTGTGTTTTGAAGCTAGTACGCTGGTGTGTGGTAACCAGTACGGAATTCTGGGGAGTCAATCACCAGTATGAGACGCTGGTATGCTGGTCACCAACCTGTTATGATGAGCTGGACCGTAACACTGGTCTGGTCCCCGTACAGGATGCTGGTATGGTGACAGCAGCCAGAAGTTGTGAAAATATCACCTGCTTAATGTTTCTCAATGTCAAGTTGCTGTTATGAAGACAATCTGAGCAAACATAACAGCAAACATTAGAAAAACTTTACATAACAATATTACTTACGGTAATAAGAATGATAATGGTTGCAAATATAGCAGTTTCTTTCACGCACGCACACACACACTAACCATCCCTTAACAGTCAGAAGTATGTTGCATCAAGTTATCCTTATCCTCACGTAACCCCAAAACTAACTTTAACCCTACACAACTGAAACTTAAAGGACAATACCAGTGATTTTGCATGTTTGAGCCCAATATCTACAACCNCCTACACAACTGAAACTTAAAGGACAATACCAGTGATTTTGCATGTTTGAGCCCAATATCTACAACCGTATACATGCTATGTTACTGACAACCACATACCATAATATAGGACTGGAGCAGTGAATTTCAGACAATCAACTCAATCAAGCAACAAACAGCAACCAAAATGTTGACAGTAATGCAGTCATATGCATGTAAAACTCCCGCTATTGTTCTTTATAAAGGAGTACTATCACACTTCTACAAATTGTTCCATTCACTGCAAAATTTCTCTCCAGTTTGATGTTTCTGTAACACCAGGCCAAAGAAAATATTGGCGGTCCATACTGAATAACCCTGTTACTGTAATGGTCACCAACCTTATATGTGTTTGTTAGGAGATTTAGCCCATCAGGAAGAGTTGTGTCATTATGTCAATTGGTACTACTACCAAATATGGGAATTTGTCAGTTCAAAATCCCAAATCGCTGGCCTGGTGAAATCTGCTATGAAAACTGTGGGAGTTAAAAACTATCCACCTCTTCAGCTAATTTATTAACAGTCTCTGGAAAAACAAGCCTGGAAAACTGTCTGATTCAACTCATGTCTGATACGGAGAGTTCCAGATTTTACCTCCAGGTAGAAGATACAGAGTCCCACCATGCAGAGTGGATCGCTACAAACAAGCCTTTATACCCATGTGTGTAAAGACTCTAAACTCTAGGAAATGTTGAGTGTCACTGGCTGTGTGCATGTGGGTGTGTGTGCGTGTGTGTGTGGGGGNGGGGGGGGGGGGGGTTGTTATGCATTGATGTATTTATGCTGTGGATATTGGTTCTATGTTTTATGTATGTATTATTTTTTACTGCTTATGATAGCTTGTTTTGTATTTGATACTTGGAATTTTGGAGTCCAACACAAACTTCCCTATGGGACAAATCAAGTACATCTCATTATCTCATCTCATTTTATGTCTGACGCTTATCTCTGATTGGTTGATATCAACATATTTTTCCTGCAATGCTTTATGACAGACTTGGAACGTCACAAAGATTTAAAGGGATATTAGGCTGCAACCACTGTATTAACATGTTTATTCCCTAAAACAGCAGGTGGCCACTACTGGCAAAAAGGACATACCTTGGAGTGTTTGGAGTTTCTGTGGCGTTAACGGTGGTTTTGTTGTTTTAGTTGTGGGACACTCCCTTCCTTTCAGGCTCTTTTCAGCCAAAGTTTTAGTGCCCCAAATCCCAACCGCCAACTCCTTCACAATGAGTCCTTCGTGTTCTTCTGAATTCTGGACTAGGTCTCTTTTCAAATACAACTGTCTTTTCCCAGATGAATCGGAGAAAAACACAAAACAAAAAATAGTCACAGCATTTGATTATATGTACACATTCAGAAACATCAGAAACACTTGATGATAATACTGTCATTGCTGCTCACATCTTACTATAATACCAGTAATTTTGTCTGTGGTACACATATCTCGAGAACGCGGCACCGTATGAAGCTGAAATTCGGCAGGTGTAATGCTCAAGACCCAAGGATGTGCCTTTGCTGTGTGTGAAGTTGTTTGGTCAAGTGGTTCTCGAATTCATGCCAGTAAAAAATAATCCGCGCGTGGAAGACACCCAGAGCGTGTCCACTGCAGCAGGACACGCTCTGGTTGCAATGGTACTCCGCTCCACAGAAGTCAGCCGTCGGGTTCTAACAGGCACTGCACTTTATGCAGATTCAGACTGTCTAATATTGCCAGACTTAGGCTGTCCAACTTTACAAGAGACAATTCTTGGTTATTGCATATTTCTATGTTTTGCTTTCCTGTTTATAAGCGCAATGGTAGCGCTATAGCAACGCACGCGCACACTTACATATCAAAGCTGGCCAGCTTCAAATTAATGAAATGAATTGAATAAAATTAACTGTCTCTCCATCTGTGAGTGAGACAGACAAAGAGACAGACTGAGTGAGACTAAAATGATGAAAGAAAGATATGCACTTTGCAGGATCTCTCTCTCTCTCTCTCTCTGTGCTGCAGACCTTGGTATGCTAAAAGAAAGTTTAGTTTAGTGGAGAAACCGACTGTGCATTTTACATAAAGCCTAAAAACCTTAATCAGCTCCAGATGGATTCCCTCATGTTAATCCAGTTTTTATAGTCAGGGGCTTTTACCTCATTTAAGACGCACCAATTATTAAAATTTTTAAAATTTGGATTTGGTATGTTTTAAACAAACATACTTCCTGGAGTACAAGCTTCATGGATACATCTTAACTATAATCTGAATTACAAAGACATAAATCTCTGTCTTTAGCACCAATATCTCTAGAACCTGGCACTGTATGAAGATAATATTCAGCAGGTTTATTGACCAGGACCCAAAGACGTGCAGATTGCATGTGAAGTTGTTTGGATGAACGGTCCTCAAATTGAGCTGTGCTGGTAAAAAGTAGTCCATGTGGAAAGATACCCTCTGGGCACGGCAGCATGCTCCACTTCACAGGCACTTATGGCAAGCTGTGGCGCACACCATGGCCCAGTCCGAACACACACATTTTCAACGGGCACTGCACTAGTATTAACAAAACAAGTACTGACACAACGGGGAGGATTCATAAAAAAAGTCACTGCGAATAAGCACTGCGATAACTGAAGTTCACTCATAAAGCTTCCCTTTCATTAATCAGCACAAGCAGTGTCCCATCAAGGCAGTGTTGAATATAACTGTTGTGAGAAAAATTATTCATCATCATTGCTGTTTTTGAGGTTGGGGGGGGAGAGAGAGATGGACCACAGCAGATGAGGCTGAAAGAAAATGTATGGTGAATGAAGAATGTGTGTGAGATCAGATCAAAACTCAGTGAACTGCTCAGCTGATCTATCAAATGTATTGATTCCTCATATCACATCATGAAACAAATACAGTTTAAAATGTCGCCCAGATTTCATACTGCTGAAACTTACCACTGTGGCAGTGTGTTTTATGAATAGCTTCCCCAACCTGCCACTAAGGAAATACCGTAGTAACTCCTCTGTTAAGGCTAGAAAATGTCAGGAGCAGTTATTTATGAGTGACGATCTGCCCAACACAAATGAGAAGTACCCAGCATGTCTAGTTATATAAAACTGGGACTTTTCAGCTTTGTGTTTTACTGAGCACATTTTTAACTTAGGCTTAATTTTCTACAATGACTGTCAATTTTCTACCAACCACCTATGTATGATGACAATGTATGATCCCAGTTCCTGGGAACCCTGCCCAAAAGTTCCTTTTTCATTGAAATTCCTGCAAGAATACAAGACACAAGGCTGCCTGGACATGTGCAGACACCACAAATTAACACATGGGTTTTAATACCTAACTTGACAGGAACCAAGGTGCAGTTTAGATGTCTGATATCAGGCTAGTGTTGTATCTTAAGGATTACCCACATCTTTCAGTAATGTTGTGTTTTCATTATATTGGGTTTATATGCTAATCTGAATAATCTCCACGAAGTCTGCCACTTCCTTGTCCTTTGCCAAAACTGCACCATCAAAGTATGCATTTTCACCCATTATAAATTTGAAAGGAGACAGAAATTAGAATCCATGCACAAAAGCTCTTCTGATAATACAGCGCACTTCAGTTGTGTTTGACATCTGGTAGCTTCAAACTGCTGGCAGTTTCATACAGATTGCCTTTTTTCAAAAACAATGACAACTGATAGTTAAATGAAAGTAATGAAATAACCATAGGTGGGCAAAGTTACTCAAAAAAGTAACTTTGTTACTCATTAGACCGTTACTCTGTGACAAAAAAATAACAGAAGTTCGTTACTCCGTTACTCTGCTACTATTATTAAAGTATACAAACACATATTTTTTATTATACAAAGGGAAGAAAGAATTTTTTTTAAAAGTGCTTAAAAAGGTTAACATGCTTCAGTGATTGCATGCTTACTGTTTATGGTGACCAGGATAGTGGCTTGCCCAATACCAACAGTGTCGTCTGCAGCATAACTGAAAATGCTGCTGGGTCAAGCAACTGGTAACAGACATGCTAGAAATAACAAGCAAAAGAAAGAAAGAAGAAAGTCACTAAAATGATAATGTTTTCTAAATCTGAAAGACCTTTAAATCATTTCATACATACCTTGTTCACATATTGTATGTGCCCCATTATTATCTATTGATATGTAGCATGTAGGTGGAATTGCTTTACAAAAACCTTCCACCAGAGAGTCTCTGTTGTTGATGAATGGACATGTCACATTTGCTGCAAAACAGTTCTTTAGGTAGGCAGTCTCGACGTCTGATTCCAGCCTGTTGCATGTTGCAGTGGTCACATACCTCAAGTGGGGTTTTCTCTGCTGAGAGCATCAAGTCTAATAGATGTGGCCTTGCATTCTCCCATTTCTCATCTGACAGCGTCTGCTGCATCTCCCAGGTCCTAGAAACAGTCGCTGTTGCTTCTGAACACTCTAATGGATCGTCCATCAAGCTGTCTTTTAGCAACTGGAGGAGCTGTCTGGAGCAGAGAGTGAAATTATTATCTTCCAAGGTGCAGTCACTCATGATTGACATGTTCTAGTTGCATGTTGAGTATAATGTCAAAATGCCCACATGTAAAATATAAAACAATGATCAAATTCTAAATAAAGGCAGAGCAATTACATCAAAATGAAATTTGAATTTCCAACACAAAGAAAAGAACAATTACCATTACAATAGTCCAGGCCTGCTGAAGATATAGTAAATGTGTGCACAGGTTTTCTAGGTCTTGCTGAGACATAAAGATCTGCAACCATAACTACACCAAGACTTTTGATTTTCTTACTCTTCAGTGCAAGTGATTCAAGCTGACCAATGGCATTTGATCTTCACTGGCCCCAAATGCAATTATTTCAGTTTTTATCTTTTTTTTAACTTAAGTAAATTGTGGCACATCTAGTCATGGATGTACTTGATTAGTGATTTAATGGGACTGTAGTCACTGCTGAAATGGCTATGTACATTTGTAAAGTTGTAAATTTGGGTGTCGTCTGCATAGTAGTGATAAGAGTTTGTTGTTTTGCAAAACGTGAGCCAGTGTGAGCATATAGAGATTAAATAAAAGGGGCCCAAGAATCGACCTCTGGGAGGCTCCACACTCCATCTTTGTTCTCTCAGATTTGAAGTTACAAAGTGACAGAAAATCTGTGTGTTGTAAATATGTTTTAAACCAGTTTAAAACTGTGCCAGAGAGTCCAATCCAGTTTTCCAGTCAATCTAGTAGTATGTTGTGGTCAACGTGTCAAATGCAGCAAGATCTAATAACACAAAAGCTGAGATTTCACCACAGTCTGTTTAAACAAACATCATTTAACACCTTGATAAGTGCTGTTTCAGTGTTGTGGTGTGGCCGAAATCCAGACTGGAACACATCAAAGCATATATTCTACCTGCCTCACCTGCTGAAATAAAACTAAGAACCCTGTAGCCTACACGGATTTGATTTCAGTTTTGAATTTTTTATGTGGTGTGGTCAAATGATCACTTTTGAGCAAAATAATTTCCTATGTTTATCAAGATTCACTGTGTGTTCCTTAAGTCATAATATTCAGTTATCGTGAAACTTTTAAGTAGGGTCGTTTGTGGCTTATTTCTTTCTGTAATTAACATAATGTTTCAAAAAAAAAAATACACTGGATCATAGCCACATGTTACTATTTGCAGTTAGCATGCTAGCCAGCTAGCACAGGACTAGCTTAGCTGTAGCTAAGCTGTACTGCCATGATCGTGCTGTGGTGTTAGGGAGTCTGTGTAATTTATGTCCAATGATGATTTCATTGTTGGAGGTAAACTTTTCATGGGTCTAAAGAGATTGCAACTGATTTAAATGCAGTAAAAATCTTGGACTCAACTTGGCGCTGAAGGAAATGAGATTGTACTGTGTTTAATATTTTGGTACTGTTCTCTTTGATTTTATCAGACAATCAATCAGACTGTCTTAGGAAAAGACAAATGTTCATGTCCAACTGCCATTGTTAAAAGCAGATTGATCATTCTGCTCACCGCTACAGCAGCAGATGTCACTGCGTTATAATATTAACATTTTACTCACATTGATATGGAGGTGTCAATTAGTGAGGAAGGATGACTGCAAACTCTAAATGATCTTTTCAGTCTGCTGCCAAATGTAATGGCTTGTAATGTAATACCAGCTTGTTGCTGATACATTTTCAGTGAGTCTGCCTGTGTTGACAAGCCCACAGTGAAAACTCAATTCTGTGATCAAGTCCTCACTAATGAACCATGATTGAAAAATAAGTATGAAAAAATCTGCTGTGTTCAGTCTTTTGAAATAATCTCCCCTGAATACTGACTGTAGATTTGATTTACATAACTTGCTGACATCTCTATGAATATTCATTAATCACTCATGTAACAAATTATGACATGGATATTTTAATTTTGTCCCAAATAGATGGACCAACAGAGACATCGCATCCCTGAAAGTAAGCGTTAAATTAAACACATTTTGTGGTTATTTACAGTAGTTTTATGGAGTATCCATGTTTTTAAGTGCTGCATTGCAATTGGTTGAGCCGACGTGTCAGTGTGTTGCTGAACCTAAACCTTGAGTCCTGAATTCACTTTCCACACAAGATAAATGTAAGAGCCTGTCAAATAGTTGTTTGTTTTCTCCTCACGCTCAGCCAGAGTGTTAAAAAAAAAAAAAGCCTTAATCAAATGTGTCATTTGTGAACAACTTGTACCCCCACACACACACACGCATGCACGCACGCATGCACATACACACACACTGGATCTAGTGATGTGCTACAAGGTGATAAATCTGTTTATCTAAAGCATTAGGCGCTCAGTGTTGTTGCCACGGTTACAGTTTATCAGCGGTGCATTACATAATTTATAACAGCAAATACTTGTGTCAAATTATATTGTCTGTAAGAAGGAAAAAAGGCACATCTTCACCTTCGCTACTGTATGACCAGATTATTATTATGCTGTATATTTTATGCACTGATTTAGAAAAATGGTGAAACTGTTGAGCAGAACACTGATTAAGAAATAAATATCAGAAACAAATATGCTCCTGGTGTAAAATGAAACAGTCTGCTGCTGTTTCGTTGCCATTTCAAAGCCTGTGGTTTTATTTTCTGTGTGTGAGAGGGAAATGTCATTTTGATGTCTCTTATACAGAGCCCATTGAGTTTACAAATGGGAGAAAAGGTGATAATGGAATTGTTCTCATGAGTAAAAACAAACTGATAACGGCTCTGTTTACACTCTGCTGCTCAAATTCCTCTGGAAGAAAAGAAAACCTGTTTCTGCCTCTTATTTGTTATCTGTTTCTTCAGTGTTAACTTCTCTCTCTCATTTCAGTACCTGTCTTTCCTCAGCTCTCCACCAATCGCTGCCTGCGGGGCTTCCCACGGTTACCTGTCACCTGATTTACTCACCTGCATCATCTCATCAGCTCTGCTGCATACATACTGACCCTCCAGTCGTTCCTTGCCAGGTTGTCATCGTTTCCACGTTGTGCGCTCCAGTCATCTGCAAGGTTCCTCAAGGGTCCATCTTGGGGCCTATAATTATTTTCCATCTACAGTACATACTTTCATTAGGGCAAATCATATAATCCAAATCCAAAAATGCAGAAGACCCAGGAGCAAAAGCACTACATAAAACAAGCTAAACTGGAAACAACTAAACGGGCAACCAAGCAAACGAGGCAAACAAGACAATCTGGCAGAGAACAAAGGAACCCAGGGCTGTATATATACTGAAGAGGTGATTAACTGATAGAACACAGGTGATGCAGAAAACTGGCGGGAAACTAAACAAAAACCGGAAGTAAAGCAAACTAGACAGCATGAAAACCAAAGACTACAAAATAAAACAGGAAGTGACGAAACAAAGAACAGGTCATGACAGTGTAAGTTCCTCTGGGATACAGTATCTGTGCATACAACCCCACTTGTCAAAATATGGCTTTTGTGTCACCCAGCTGGAGTGATTTGTGACAAAATCACAAATCACTTTCTCTGTATCTCCTTCCATCCTAACTGGAAAAATACCTGAACCTGATTTTTATTAATTCAGATGATTTTGGAGGCAACATTGCATTGTGCACAGTTGCCATACTGTCATTATGCAGAGGAGTGTTAGTGTAATAACCTCCTCGGTTTTAACCTCATTCTTTCTTTACGGCCACTGGCTCCTTTGAATAGTCACATCTCCTTTGTGAAACAGAATAAAGCAAAGCTTTTCAAAAGATTTCCAATTCAAGCAAAAACTTAGGAAACCATGTTTCTTGATTTTAAATCATTACATAATGTCCTATAATTGACCACAATTTGAAAAACATCTGTTTGGTAGAATGATTATTATTCAGCTGAGGTGATGATTATAATTCTTCGTGGAGAGCCCTGTGATGACTGTGGATTATTGTGAAAATAAATTGTACTCTGTTTGTCTCCCTGCCTGGCAGCAATCAAAACCGAGGGGTTTCCTTACCACCTGCATTACTACAGCTGAATGGCAACAATGGCCACCATCAATAACGCCCGGATTCAGCCAACCATTTATTTTAATATTTCAGCAACCAGGAGGCTCTGTCGTTAATCACTGTTGGACTGCAGATAGGCAGGGAGGAATCACAGGGAGCAGGAGAGGAGCTGAGATGGGATGGAGGAGGAGGAGGAGGAGGAGGAGGAATGGGTTGGGAGAGTGCCACTTCTCATTGAGGAAGCTGTTGCTCATCTGTCGTGGGCTCGTTCAGGCGTGGCTAAAGGCTCCCGCTCAGTCAAACTCTTCTCCTGTACGCATGACATTTCAATTACACAGCGAGCTCTCATAGCTCTCTCCACAGCCAGATAAGCTGAGACACCAAGTGACACACACACATGCACACACACACACACACACACACGCTCCAATGCTGCTGCAAGTGGATACATTCACAGGAGAACACCAAAACAGGTAGAACCATGTTCACAATCAATCATACACATTATGTGTGAATAGTAATTAATTGCTTATGTTTGTTTTTATATGTACGGTGGAAAACGTGATGCTAATTGCAGGTATAAAAAGTAGATAATTCAAGCTAATGAGGGCGATGTCACAGCCCGGCTTGAGGGAAGGACAAATAGGAGGAGACCACACATGACTTTTAACTAATAAGTTTATTTAACAAAATAGAAAAGTAAAGACAACATGATGCATCAGTGGTGTGTGCTGTGTCTGGATGAGTGTAAAATGAGGTGTATGTTCAAAATAAGGCTAACACACACACCAAGGATAGCGAGACAGACAGACTGATAGCTGAGGAGATCAGCCAGCACAAGCATTAAGCATCCCACTGATTACTCTGAGCCAATCACAGAGAGACGCCAGCCTGAAACCAGGAAGTACAGAGAGCCGTCACAGCACAGAAGCAATTATAGGAATTTCATGACAAAACTGTCAGCTAATGTTACATAAGCAATAATCAGCTTCAATATCACCATGACAACAAGCTGTCTGACACTGTGCAAGATCTCTGACATGCTAACATAAGGTGTATGTGAAGCCACGAGCAGGAGTGTGTGTGTGTGTGTGTGTGTGTGTGTGATGGCTTAAAGATGGGGTCTTAGGTTCTGGTTTCAAACTCAGGGGTCACTTAAGTCAATAAGATGACATTTTTAATTTGAGATGATGTGAAAGAACTTAAAACATTTTGTTAGATTTTTTTTTTTTCAAAGGTAAAAGGAACTGTATAAATTTTGTAAATTATATTTTTTAATTCAAAATCTCAGATGTTGATAAGCAGCCTGTTTAGACAGATAACATTCTTCACACAGAATAATTGACTCTTTAAGGACTGGTTTAAATAATTAATGGTCACAATATTTTAGAATAACAGAGTTATATCTAGTACTACTATATAATAATCTAGTACTAATATATAATAATTAAATTAGTAGCAGAGGCCATTTCATAAGTCCATTTACTATAAATGTTGATGTACTGTGGTCACATTTTGTTCACTGTTGTAGCATTACTGGAACAACTGCAGTTGGATAAATCTATGATTATGTTTTTCTGGTATGAAATAACCAGTTTTTACAGACAGCTTCATCATGGAATCCTGCTGAAGCCCTGCAGACACCTAACTGTCCCCCTTCACAGACACAGTACACATTCCAACCCCATCCTTCCTTTAATTCACACAACCAGGAACTCCTCAAGATTCCCTGCTGTGATTCTCTCCCCATTCAGTTGTAAAGCCTGCAGAACAGGTACTGTAAGACAACGAAATGAAACTTTAAATTCCTCTAAAGTCCTGGACGCCACGGTAACCAGATGTTACCACCTCAGAGAGACTTGGCGAAACTTTGATCCCTAAACCTCCTCTGCCATAAAGACAAGAACACCAATGGCCACTCTTATCTGCATTTGATCACCTCACAAACTCCTCCATCAAAGTGGCTCCAAACCGTCTGAGCAAAGGTCCTCACAGAATTAAGGACATTTCACNTGATCACCTCACAAACTCCTCCATCAAAGTGGCTCCAAACCGTCTGAGCAAAGGTCCTCACAGAATTAAGGACATTTCACTGTAACGTCAAATAAGACTCTTAATTCAGAATCTATTTAGAAAGCAAGAAGATATCTGAAGTTACAATAATGTTTNTCTCTCTCTCTCTCTCTCTCTCTCTCTCTCTCTCTCTCTCTCTCAAGTATCTTAAAACTATGTTCAGATATTGAAATTCGTTTTCAATACTACATGCTTTTGTTGTATTTGCATTTGTGTTTATTTAGTTAAAGGATTTAATTTTATATGTGTTATATTTCTCTAACATACTTCTGAAACCACAGAACTTCACACTGTCATTTTATGGTCCTTTAAGTTCACACAAAGTCTGTTTTAACAATCTACAACAGTCTAAGCTTTTGTTCTATCTCTGTAATGTTTAGAATACTTACATTAATGTAGAAATAGATTTAGTTAAGTAAAGATCATCAGATTTGATAATAGAGTGTTTTAGATGTTTAGATTTTGTGATAAATTCCTATTAGACAACAAAAGAGATTTATTTGTGTAACGTGGTTTTAATTGTGTCAGCATGTCATACTGTGAGTTTACTATGTGAAAATTCTATGTATCATGCTTTGACAATGGAAAATGAGTGGATTTAGTATAAGTTGTGTTTCTGTAATATCACAGAGATTAAGCTGCTTCGAGCTGTTTGCCTGCCTTCTTGACATCATCAGGAAGCTCCTATAAGAACAAAGCATGGGCGTGTTCTTCACAACGCGCGAAGAGCTTTTCTGTTTAAAACTCCACGCAGCCCATTGTTCTCTCTTGTGGTTCCAGCTGCTCTTTCGCTCCTGGACTCTTTTCGCTCTGGGACCTCTCTTTGTTCCGGCCTCTCTCTTTTCCCTTCCTCTCTACGCCGCATGGCGGCTTCTCTTCTCTTCTCTTCTCTTCTCTTCTCTTCTCTTCTCTTCTCCTTTCTCACCGCGCTGCTAAAACTCCGGCTAGCGGTTCTTTATTTTAAAGTAATCTCAACTAACTTTATTAGCTGCTTTAAGAAGTTTTTGCCTGAATCAGCAATAGATGTTATCACGACCTCCACGTGATTTCATTCAAGCTATTCAGTTCTAGCTACAGTTAGTTATCCAAGTTAGCTGCTCTGCTACGTGCCATCGGCTCCGCTGACCACATTGGGTAAACTCCAGCACTGCAACTCGGTTCGACCCTAAGTCCAGCTCCCAGCTCCAGCTGTTCGTCGAGAAGTGCGCTGACTTGGCTCCAAAGGAAGACTCTTTGTCCAGACCCGTGGCCTGCCCGCTGTGGATCCGACACCCAAATTCTGAGGACTGCCTGCGCGCACCACGTGGTGACTTCAGCCAAGACGTGACCCATGCTGGATGCATCTGAAGACTGGCGATCTGACCTTTCCACACCATTGGAGTGATCAGGCCCAATGTAAGATCTTGGTTTTGCCGATGTTAAAGTGATGCAGCCTAACTACGTTATTTTCCCATTTCCATGTCTTTCTTACCAACCATTTTCTATTTTCATAATTGCCATACTAATAACTCCGTAAAGTAAAGCTAGACTCAGTCTACGTTAGAATAGGTTAGGATTTTATTTTGAATATCCACCAGTTTTCCATTGTCAAACCTGGTTTTCATATCTCACATAATACCTACCTCATTCGTATATTATTCTATTTCTCATCTGTAAATAAAAGTTAACCTGTGCAATAGTACTTTGTTTTCTTGTTTCAGTTCAGAGAAGAAATCACTGAATAAGTCAAGAATCATTACTTTTCAGATTTGAGCCCAAATATTAATTTAAGATCTGAGACTGAATATTAATTAAATAATCAAAATATTAAGTTTAAACGACTTAGTTTTCCACATAATGTGGAAGGTGTCCAATATAATTAAGATTAATATTTCGTTATTGAAATTATGATCTTAACATTGCAATCTTGCATTGCATTACCTTAATTAATTATCTGTAGCATACTACTGATACACTACACTGTTCATTGTATTATACATTATACAACAGTCATTTCATAAGTCACATTTCTCTGAATCTTATGATTACATTTATCATCATAATTTTTTTTTTTATTATTATTTGTTTATTTGTCAGGGACAAAACAGTAGACATTGCCACAAATAAATGTGGCACATGTGATGTTTATAAGACACCCAGCTTAAGCTAATTTGCCGTCTTTGTCCCTGTTCAGGCTTTTAACTATAATACAGAACAATCCATACAGATACGAAGGTATAAAAAGATATAAATGTACAATAAAAAATGTTAGGATGTGTGAACATACGAAGGAGGTGATTAATATTCACATTGCTGTTATTGCTTGACTTAACATGAGTTGTGTTTGATTAGATTTCTGCTGGTAAAAAGTTCCACGTGTGTTTTAAAGATGATGTTTCAAAGCTTCCTGCACGTTGGGACTCTACGCTTCTGCTTTGCTGATCATCTTGTCGTGTTTCTGCTGTTATTCCTGTTTTATTTGTTCAGATGCCGTTTCTGGAGCCATTCAAAAAAAAGTTTGAAGAATGATCATTTTCCAGGCTCATTTGTATAATGGTGATGTAGGCTTAATGGCTGATCTGGCCCTAGGAAGTAAAGCAATGTGATGGGAGGGAAAAAATCATGATCTGCCTTAACACATGAATATGACCTTATGAGCCTTAAACTATTCAGGCTGGTTTTGATCGTCTTGGATAATTTTATAATTTCATAATAATAATTTTATGTGTGTTGAGGATCCACAGTGACACATAAGTATTTCAACTCATTTACTACTTTGATTTCTTTTGGTCAATAATTATTTGAAACTCTTCACATGCTTTCTGTCTTATAGAAAAAATATTTACAATTTATTGTTTGTGGTTAAATGTTAGATGATTATTTTGCAGCCATGTTTAAACAGCAAATATTTATCTTCTTAATATCTCTGAAGCCTGAGGAGGATTTTCTGCTGATACATAAAATAATGTGTCGTCTGCATAATCTGACACTCAAACCCTGTACAACATTTGGAATGTCATTTATGTCTAAGTAAAAAAAATAATAAAGGACCCAATAGTGATCCCTGTGGTACACCAGTCTTACGGTTCAGGAGTTTTCAGCTTCCTTATTCAAACACACTGCTGTCAACATTCCAGGTCAGAGCTAACTAACTTGTTGGGAAAAGTTAAACTGCGGTTAAATTTTCTTAAAGTATCTCATAATTCATGGTATCAACACCTTTTTTCATGTCCAAAAACACTGCTAAGGCTACCACAATCTAGAAAACATTTTACAGTTTCAGTAAAACGACACAGTCACGTCTCAGTTCAGCACTTTCTACAAAATCCTAATTGCTCAGAATGGAAGAATTGATTACTTTCAAGACAGTTCATTGACCAGCAATTACTTTTTCAAAAACTCCAGACATCATTGGAAGACTTGAGATTGGTCTGTAATTCCCAGCCTCATTCGATGTTCTGGACTTATAAATTGGGATAATAACAGCCATCTTAGAATTTTGCTGGATTTTGCCTTAGACAAGTTTATCAAATGGAGTCATCTTCTTACCGACATGTTTTTTCACAAGTGAAACATCAAGACCAAATATGTCTTTAGCCTTTGAATTATTTTAACTGATTTATAATTTGTTGATGAGGTTTTGATCAGCGTGTGTGAGGTTGAAAGGAGGAAGGTTGACTATTAACTCCATCATTTGAATGCTGTATCTGTTGGAAATTTGATGCAAGTTCAAATAAGTGGTTAATTCATTCACAATTTCCCCACTTTCAATAATCGCTGCGCTGGTATGAAGTTCCTAGTTCCTAGTTTGTTCCCATTTCAGAATGTTGTTCTTTCCATAACAGAGTTTGTCTTACATCATGGCTGTCAAAAAGCTTTCCATAGCGGGATAAGGACAATGTTTTGCTGCATTTTGGCATTTAGTTGAGCTGTAGATCAGGAGGAATTTCCTGCTCATCATGTTTTGCGTTATACTCAGTGTTGTCCTGTTTATGAAATGTCATCTGTTTCAGTGAATTCTATTATCTCCTTGTTGTTTTCATCCAGTGAAGAATCTCAAGAGCATTGAACCTTTTGGTCTTTGTGGTATCAGCATTCAGCGCCGGCGAGAGTCTCCCGAATAAATATGACAAAGGTCATGTAACCAGTGTAAGCAGCAAAGGTGTTGGTATTCTGTGCCATGTGGAGCGTGATGGTCAGGCTGCTAGTGTAAGAGACTAACAAAACCAAACAGGAAAGAAGCAGGTCAAATCTGTTTTCTCTTCCACAGCTTTCTTTGTGCATTAAACATGTTTACACAGCCATTCCTTTATTAAAAAAAAAAAAAAAAAAAAAAAAAAAAAATCTCTGATAGGTCACTAAAGCTGAAGATCTGAGGTATGTGGTGTAAAAAGGATCAGATTTAGGAATTAATGTGAATTGGTGGTTTACATGATAAAAATGTTACAGATTGTAGAATGAGCCACTGTGAACAAAAAAGGGCAGTGACTATGTTTTTTTTTTTTTTTTTTNTTTTTTTTTTTTTTTTTTTGTGGCATTCATAAAAATAAAAAAAATCACAATAACTACAGCATCACACTAAATAAACGATGTGACACTGAAGCTCTTTAATGAAGCTTCTCTTGCATTAATCAGAGCATTGTGTCACATTAAGGTAACAATGTTATCAGGTGTGTCTCAGCTAAACATGAAGATCAGCATGTTAATGAGCCGCTTCATGTTTAAGGGTCGCAATTTATCCTGATTCATCTGCTGTTAAAGACAAACTGACACGTTAAACCAGCAAAGACACAAATTCTGATTCAATTAATTAACAGGTACACGTGTATATATTAACCTCTATAGTGTGTGTGTGTGTGGGGGGGGGGNGGGGGGGGGGAAGGTTGTGGTTAAGTGTTTTATCTATCAAATGTATTGCTCATGAGCACGTGAGCCATATACAGATCAAAATGTCTCCCAAATTTCATACTGATGAAATTTACCATCAGATTGAATCACGTCTTAGTTTTAGATTCAGATTCATAAACCAGCATGATTTATCGCATCGCTTTGCGCAAATATCATGGTGTAACTACATTCTGACGTTTGTTAGCGTTAGCCTTAAGAAGACGTTACTGTGATATTTCCTTATTTACATGTGGCGGTAGCTATTCATAAAACAAACCCACACGCTAAAATTAAGACCTGTTTCATTCTGGTGATAAAGCGGTATGAAATCTGAGTGACGTTTAAAGTGTATTTGCCTCACGTGTTAGTGATCAATAACTTTCATAGATAAACTCTCTCAGCTGATCAGTTTTTAAATGGAGAGTTTTGATTTTAGCATCAGTCTTTTAAATGAGGATCTCTAAAGCAGAATGTGTGTTTCCTTTAAAACCAGATGAATCAGGATAAATGGTGGCTGGTAAATATGCAGCAGCTCATTAACATGATGATCTTCATCAGCTTTTACCTGTCACACCTCACAGCTTATCTAGGAGAAGTTTTATGAATGAGCTTCAATTATCACGGCACACATTTAGGTCAATGCTACACCCATTAGTGCCATCTTTTATTCATCTGTCCAGTGTGTTTTATGAATCACTTCCTGACATGTAAATAAGGAAATACTGTAGTAACGGCTCTTTCAAGACAAACACTAAAAAATGCTGCTAACAGACGTTTATGAACAAGGTTGCATGAGGGCATTTGCCCTGACTGACATGTTAAGTCTCGTGCTAAGCTTTATGAATCTCTTACAGAGTCACGTTAGTGTGAGCGATGGGGTAAATGCAGAAACTGAGACGTCAGGTCAAACAAGTTTAAGGCAAGGTTAGAGTCCTAACATCAGGCAATGATCCAATTATAGGCAGGCAAAACACAGAAGCAACCAATCAGGCTAGGAACAGGCAGAAGGCAAAAAATAGACATGCAGTGTTAAAAAAAAAAAAAAAAAAANAAAAAAAAAAAAAAAAAAAAGGAATAAGGCTTATGGCTCAGGAACTGGCTGGACAACAAGACAACCAGGCTGACAAAGGTGCATGTGTAGTGAAACTGATGAGTCAGCGAATGCAGCTGATGGTACAGCATTTTCTGTTTGATGTATAACATGTTATATATGGAACAGGCGACCAGGCGTGTTGTGAAGCGCCAACTGGCTGGTTGGGAATGACGGGAGAGTTTAGTAACAAAAAAAAGCAGAATGAGCAGACATAGCAGACGGTCTCATGACACGTAGATTGACAACAAAAACAAGCAAGCCCCATAATGAAGTCCTGCAGTTATGGATTTCATTTATTTTGTCAAATGTTTTATTAAATGAAGCAGTAGTTGTAGGTTGACAGTGGCACATCACTCAAAGTGTCTCTGATGCAACACAGCAGCATCGTGGCTTCAGCAGGACGCTACCAGCTGTGTCAAACCAGACTGGGTTGGCTGGATTCTTTGCTGCACAGCAGGTCAACGAAACACAGAAGATGCACCTACATGAGGTTAGCTTAGCTTAGTGCTAACCCTACATAAGGTTACTTAGTGCTAACCTCATGTAGGGCTTAGTGAGATGCCATTATCCCAAAGATTATATGTAGAAATATACTTAACAACACTGCAGCTAGTCGTAATTACATCCAAACAGTCCTTGTGTTCCACCAACATCCTGCAACACACCCTAACACAAACTGTCAGCTGATGATTTCCACATCTGTACTGACCTGTCATATTTCCATAACTGTGACACAATCAATGTCTTCATCATTTCAGCAAGTCACAATATTCACAACATGTATCAGTATTACAAAAGCTTTGGTCCCTTAATGGCCTTAAAACACTTTGTTGTATCTGTGTTTAAGTTTGGTTGTGTTGCTGAAGTCACGTTGCTGATGAGGGTCAACAACAGGCCATAAATTACACGCAGACTGTTTGCACTTGTCTATAAACCCTCACCGTTCAGCCTCCAAAGGGAGCTGTCTAGGCCTAAAACTAATTGTACTCCACTCCCTCCTGTCAGCTGATGAATTAATTTCTACCTGCTTCCTCTCAGGCGCTGCTGGTAAACACTTCAGCACCTCATTATGCTGCCACGCGTGTCACCCCAGAGACAGAATCATTTCACATCCTGTCAAAATAAACATGAGAAAGATAAAAAGCAGCTCTACCTGAACAAAAGCACCATTAGTCCCTAACAGTACATGAACCAGTGCTATTCCATAGTTCCTATGAGCCAAAAAGACAGAATTCAAAACAGGAAAAGCTTGGATTTTAAGGTAAAATAGGGTTTATCCTCACAGGAGCATTAATATGCTGTGCAAATGTCACGACAATCTGCATCGGACCGTGAGATACACGATACCCATGTGGTCAACCTGTATGAGCTTGTTGGACGTCTCATTCCTAAAACCTGAGCATTAATATGGAGCTACAACAGCATGTACAGATGAGCGGAGCGGAGCTAGCAGGGCAGAAAATTCTCCAACAGGTGGCGTCCTGTGATGGCGCCACATGCGACTCATTCTGCTGCCAGTGTTTGTCTATGCAGATTTCATGACTATGCGCTTGTTAGCAATGAAACACCTGAACTCAATATTTAGGAGGCGTGTCCACACACTTTTGGAGACATAGCGTATATCTTGTGTTGACCGTGTCGAATGAATTTGACGGTAACTAGCCATCACTTTTCAGTATTTCTTTTTTAAATGAGGGGTCATTTTGGCCCCATGGGTCAAAAGTCAGGAGTCACCAAAAATCATGATTATTGATCTAATAATACTGTAAATATCCAGCAGATTTGCCGACTCTTCTCTGTGGAAAATCACCAATGCCTTCTCCAAATCACAGGAGTCGCTAGATGATGTGATTGGCTAATTTGCATATGTGTCACAGCAACTTGAGAGAGAGAGAGAGAGAGAGAGAGAGAGAGAGAGAGAGAGAGAAAGAACACATGCACTCATTCATTTTTCTGTCTGGCTGCTGTACTCTCTCTCTCTGCGTATGTCTCTCTCTCTCTCTCTCTGAATGCGTCACATGCAGCATTCTCAGCATGGAGCGCTGCAAGGGAAAGATTCACGTTTGGTGACTCTGTTCTTGTGAAAGTAGCTGATGTCTGGACTAAATATTGCTGGATTTGTCGCTAGGCTCTTTTTTGGGATAAAAAGTCACTAAAGGTTCTGAAAAGTCACAGATCTACTGACAGAACGGCTGCGTTAGCAACCGACAGCCACCGCTAAATTCACTGATATTAGTCTTTAAAATGTCTGTTCTTGTACCAAGTTGTTGATGAAAGGAAAAGTTTTACCTGATGATACAACAGCCTAAATTTGTTTTATATGAAAGTGGACAAATGCTCGGTTTGTCCACATAGATGGTTTGTGGTACACAGAGAGACACAGAGAACATCAGCATCTTTAAGCTCCAACACAGTAAATATCGCTTTATATGCAGTATCATCTTCAGTCTGCAGCTTTAAACCAACCAAACCAAAACCAAGTTTCCAGAAAAATACTGTTGTCAAGAGCCAGATGGGGAACATTAATAACATATGGGTTATAAATGTATGAATAAAAGAACAAAAAGAGTTGGCATTTTGTGTTTAGAGCTTTCTGCTGTTTCTGTTTCTGCAGACATGATGTGTTATTTGTCTTAATGATGCAGTTCAACCACAAATCACCACTCTTGAGCATAAGAAAAGATCAGTGTGCATTAGCATCGCTGAGCTGCTCTCATCCTGCAACACCCACAGCTCCCATTTATTCTGCCAGAGCAGCAGCACATCTATCAGCATTATGAGTTCAACCTTTGATCAAAGGCTTCAGGATTATCAAGAACTTGCAATTTAGAGTTGAAAAGAGGCAGACGACAGGTTCAACTCCTAAAACCGTGTTTGGCTGACTAAGTAGATAAGGCTCAAGTGGAGCACTGGGAGAAAAAATACTCAGTCGTGATTCCATAGTATTAGTGTGCGTGCTTGTGTGTGTGTGTGTGTGTGTGTGTGTGTGTGTGTGTGTGTGTGTGTGTGTTGCTACATATCATTTTGAATGTGTGTGGTGGGTAAATTACTGGGTGTTAAAGTAACAAATGGTGGTACATAAGCGGTACGTGAGCACGCTTAGTTGGAAAATGTACAGTCAGATCTCCTGTAAAAGCTCCCCAAGCCAGCCGTGGCCAACAGAACGAGAGAGAGAGAGAGAGAGAGAGAGAGAGCGTTCATGCAGTCTCTCTTTCTGTCTATCTTTCTTGCTTCATCTCCATCTGTCTCTCTGTGTCTGTCTCCTTCTGGTTCTCTTGTAATGAAAATTAATTTAATTCACTGTAAAATTATGCAGGGAATTAAAGCACATTTGCCTGATGTGGACACACGTGAGTGGAAGGGAGAGACACCTGCTGCAGGTAAAGAACCGCTACTGCAGCTCAAAAAGCCAATCATGCGTGTTTTATGCATCAGGGAATAATTGAGGTGAAATGAAAGTGACAATGTGAATGAAAGTGAATTTGGGAGCATATCACACAACTATGTGCGTGTGTGTGTGTGTGTGTACCTTTGTGTTCTACAAAGAGGCATCAGATTCATCTTGTCACAGCTGATCACAATGATCTGCAGCACATTTGCACAAAGAGCTTAGTGTTATCTTTACTACTAATCATCCATCCATCCATTTCTATACCTGTTTGTCCTGTTAAGAGGGGCTGGAGCCTATCCCAGCAGTCATTGGGTGAGAGGCAGGTTCACCTGGACAGATGTGCAGCCAATCACAGGGCTGACAGTCAATTCAGCGTTTCCAATTCACCTGACCTGCATGTCTTTGGAGGAAGCCGGAGCACGTGGATGGAACCCACGCAGACCATGCTAATTCCATACATAAAGGACCCGGTCAGATTTGAACCCAGGACCTTCTTGCTGTGAGGCGACAGTGCTAACCACTGAGCCACTGATGCTCATTTTAGTACCAAACTGAAAAATAAAGTGAAAATGATGTGCACCCCGGTATAAACGTGGAGCTCGGAGCGGAAACTTCTCTTTCATTAGTTTGTTCATCTTATTCTTTGTTCATTTTAGATGCAGTAAAAAAAAAATCCAGTCGATCCCAATTTGTAACTAAATTCAAACCAGAACACTCGTTCCACTCAATGGTCAGAAGTATCTGGAAAATCAAAATATGAAAAAGTTTACTATATCAGAAATACTAAATAACATGGAACAATGATGGAATTACTCATCATTTCGTTCATATACCAAGAAAACTATGGAGCTGAATTTGACTTCAAGACAATGTGTGGAAAACCACATTGTCTCACACTATGTGAAGTATGGTGCTTTTCCACCAAAAAGTTCTGGTTCCTGAACCGGTTCCGTTCAGTAATCATAGAATGTGACATCTAGTGAACCAGCTCACTTTTCCACCAATTTGTGGAAATGTGGGCTGGTTACAGGTGGAGTAACAGTGGAAAGTTTTTTCTTCACAGCAGATGCAGTTCAGTGAAAACAGTGGAGGGTAGCGTGACTCTACACAGTACGCAGCCTGCCAGAAACACATCAGATGAAGAAGTTCAGCGAAAATGAGCAAGATGGTGGATGGTATTCATTACATGGAAGCTTTTATCATCTTATGACAAATTTTTACTTCATGAGCCGGATGTTACGGCACGTGTCAGACAAATGGCAAGTAAAATGTTTGTATTCATAGATGTTTTGCAATCGTAAAGGAAATCCCTTTTAGCATTAGCAACAGTTGACATGTCACCTAAGAAAAGTAGCAATGTTTAAAAAAGTTAACTGAAGCTAATTTAAGCTTTCCAGGCTAAACGTCATGAAAAGACGGACGGCTGTTGGTGGACAGACACAACTTTGTTCCTGGCTTTGACTGAGCAGTTCATGAAGAACTTTCCAGTGTCGCAGGAGTCTTTTGATTACATCTGTCCCTGTCTTAGCCCTGTTCTTCAAAGAAGAAACACCAGCCAGCAGTGTACCAGTGGGAAAATGGATTTCCATCACCATGTGGAAACTGTTCACCAGCAGTGAATACACAAGTTCGAGTCTCCTTTTTGCTGCAGTTTGTCATTGTGCAGGACTGCTTCCTGTTCACATTGCCATCCCTGATGATGTCAACTTATTGTAACAACCACTGTGAGTTGGTGCAACAGATGGCGGCCGCATTCCAATATCACCATCAGAGCCACAGCTGCACAGCCATTACAGTAGAAAAGGATGGAATTCCATTTATATTAGAAGCTGATGTTGATGGAAAGGATCTGTTCTATACTGGGAGTGTCTATGATGCACGAGTGCTGAGACACTCTTGATGCACGAGTGCATCATCAGAGTGCATATACAGTTTTTTTTTCCATTGCTAACGAGCATGGGTCAACACTGAAGACACTTCTTCAAACCTCTTCATACAGGCTGCATCATCAACATGCATCTTGGCCAAACAGTTCACCTGACCTCCAAAACTCACTCAGACCACCTTAACACTTCATACATGTCTCAGAATAAGCTCGTTCCACCTTAAC
>VXCM01003226.1:0-14640 GCA_014773175.1 Lucifuga dentata | reverse complement strand
TTTTTTTTTAAGATGTTGTAGAAATAAAATTGTCCAGTTTAGAAAATCATGATGCAGCAACAATACTTGCAGAACTAACAAGCACATTCTGGATCATGGTTAAATATATACCTTGTGTAGAATACAATGGTATAGTACCTTTTTGAATCACATGGTGTGATCTGTAAGAACCAACGCAGATTGACTGAAGATTGCCTCCATGATAAAGGAATAGCATAAGTTGTTCACAAATCTCTTCACGGCTGCATCTTCCATAGCAATGTCAGTTAGCTACAAAAACTTCAGCACTACTCAGGTGACAAAATGTAAACCGATGGGCCTGAAGGTGGCACTATAATAAGAAATTCAAAATTTTTGCATATATTGGCCTATAACTTTAGAACCGTAAGTCCTAGAATCAAAATTCTTTTTACCTTTGATTGGAGCTATATGCATCTATCCATAAAGGCCACGCCCATTTATGCCTGACTAGATTTTCTGCCATTTTGAATTGTTTCTGAAACAGTTTTGTCCTCCTCCAGTTTTGGCTCAATCATCACCAAAATTTGCATATGACATGTTTGGACTAAGCTGGAAAAAAAGTAGCATTTTAGATTTTTTGATATTCTTTACTGTTTTGCTACAATTGGCTGACAAAGTTGTAGGCATGTCTAATTTTACATCATCTGCTATAAAATGTGGTATATCTCCTGAAGGAATTAATCTCATGTAACCAGACTTGGTGGACATGTTTGTTAAACATGTCTGGAAAAAATTGAGTCATCAACTGATCAAAATTCTTTTTTCCCTGGATCTATATGCATCCAATGGTATATTCCAAACTCTTCCCCCATGACTAGATTTTCTCCCATTTTGAATTGTTTCCTAAACAGTTTTATTTTTTTTTTATTTATTTATTTTTTTTTTGTATCTCTGCCTCCAATTTTGGCTCAATCATCACCAAAATTTGCATGTGGCATGTCTGGCCCAAGCTGGAAAACAGTACCATTTCAGTTTTTTGATACTCTGAATCATTTTGCTGCAATTGGCTGAGAAAGTTGTAGGCATGGCTAATTGTACAACATGTGGTATATCTCCTGAAGGAATTAGTCTACTGTAACCAAACTTGGTGGACATAGTTCACTATACACATCTGCATAAAATTAATCATAAATTGACCTGATGGGGGTGCTATAACACCTACAGTAAACTTTCATCAATAACTTCTAAACCATAGATTGTAGAATCAAAATTCTTTTTTCTCTGTATTCCTTGGGCTAATACGCATCTATCCATTTAAGCCACACCCCTTTCCAACTTGTAGCTTGTCTGCCATTTTTGAATTTTTTGCAAATTATGGTTTAAGCATTTCTTCCTCAAACATTGTAAAAACTACAGTGACTAAATCTTAACAGATTGGTTCAACATCTCACCCACTACTCAGGAAAAAAAAATATGCAGATTGGCCTGAAGGTGGTGCTGCAACAAGCATGCTTGCATTTTAGTCCATAACTTACTTTACCTTACTATAGCCTTCCTATACACTTAATATAGTCTTACTATAAAATTACTACAGTCTTATTATACAATTAATATAGTTTTGCTATACACTTAGTATAGTGTTACTATACACTTAATGTAGTCTTACTATATACTTATATTCTTACTGTACAGTTAGTACAGTCTTACTTTACACTTATTATAGTTTTATTACAATAACTATAGTCTTACTATACATTTACTACAGTAAGTGTATAAAAAGACTATAGTAAGTGTGTAGTAAGACTATGGTAATAATAATAACTTTATTTATATAGCACCTATAAAAACAGAGTTTACAAAATGCTCTGTATAACAGCAGAAAGACAGGCAAAACAAGAGCAGGACAAAATATTCAGGAAAAGTTCAGTTAAGCTACCAAGAAAACAAGAACACAAATGATAAACAAAGGAACAGGTAAAGACTAAAATATAAAATAAAAAGTAAAAAAAAAAAAGAGCCAATAAAACACTAATAAATAAACATATAAATAAACAGCAAATACGGATAAGACAATAAAAGCAAGACAAAGGACAATTTAAGGATGACATCACAAACGCAAGTCTATAAAAAATGGGTTTTAAGAAGAGATTTAAAAGAAGACACTGAATCTGCGAGCTTATCTCCTCAGGCAGGTCGTTCCAAAGTAGAAGGGCCCTGATGGCAAAAGCACGGTCACCTTTGGATTTCAGACTCGACATTGGAACAGCCAGAAGGGTCCCACCTGAGGATGTAAGGCTGCGAAGTGGCTCATATTGAGTCAACATTTCAGTAATGTGAGATGGAGCCAGACCAGGAGTGCTTTAAAAGTGATTAATAAAATCTTAAACTCAATTCTAAATCGAACAGNGGAGCCAGACCAGGAGTGCTTTAAAAGTGATTAATAAAATCTTAAACTCAATTCTAAATCGAACAGGAAACCAGTGGAGGGAAGCCAGGATTGGGATAATGTGATGTCGTCTATTAAAACAAGTGAGAAGTCTAAGTAAGTGTGTAGGAAGAGTATAGCAAGTGTATAGTAAGTCTATATTAAGACTATAGTAAGTCTATATTAAGACTATAGCAAGTGTATATTGAGACTATAGTAAATGTATAGTAAGACTATAGTAAGTATATAAAAGGACTATAGTAAGTCAATCAATTTATTTAAAGTGCAAAATCACCATGCATCATGGTCCCGATACACTTTACAGTAAAGGTAAAAAGTAGGGACATTAAAAAGATCATCAAAGCAAAATTACAGTAAAAACAAGAACATTAAAAGAGCAAAGTTAAAAGGATGCTTGAAAAAGTAATAATCTAAGGTAGGCCGTAAAATAATGAATAGAGGTGGGTTTTCAACCTTGATTTAAAATTTTCAACTGAGCTTGCTTCTTTAACATGTAGTGGTAGTGTATTCCAGAGATAAGGGGCACGGTAAGCAAATGCTCTGAAGCCAAGCGATTTTTTTGTTAATTGAAGGAATAACCAGGAGAGCAGCATCGAGAGAACGGAGAGGACGAGCTGGTGTATATGGTGTAAGGTGGTGCAAGTCCATGCAAGGCCTTATAGGTTAAAAGAAGAACCTTAAAATCAGCTCTAGCTTGTACTGGTAACCAATGAAGAGAGGCCAGAACGGGTGTTATATGATCATATTTTCTAGTTTCTAGTTTTTTCTATTTTTTCTAGTGTGAAGTAAGTGTACAGTAAGACTATAATAAGTGTATAGTAAGACTATAGTAAGTGTATAAAAAGACTATAGTGTGTAGTAAGACTATAAGTGTGTAGTAAAACTATAGTAAGTCTATAGCGTATAGTAACACTATAGTAAGTGTGTAGTAAGACTATAGTAAGTGTAGACGAATAGTATAGTAGAGTAAGTGTATAGTAAGTCTGTTAAAAGACTATATTGTGTATAGTAAGACTATAGTAAGTGTGTAGTAAGATTATAGCAAATGTAGAGCAAGGCTATAGTAAGTGTATAAAAAGACTATAGTAAGATTATAGTAAATATATAGTAAGGCTATAGAAAGTCTATAGTAAGTGTGTAAAAAGACTATATTAAGTGTATAGTAAGACTACAGTAAGTGTATGAAAAAGACTATAGTGTTTCGTAAGACCATAGTAAGTATATAAAAGGACTATAGTAAGTGTGTAGTAAGGCTATATTAAGTGTACAATAAGACTATAATAAGTGTATAGTAAGGTTATAGTAAATGTATAAAAAGACTATATTAATTGTATAGNATAAGACTATAATAAGTGTATAGTAAGGTTATAGTAAATGTATAAAAAGACTATATTAATTGTATAGAAATGCTATCGTAAGTTTATAAAAAGTGTAAGTGTATAGTAAGACTATAGTAAGTGTGTAGGAAGTGTATAGTAAGACTATAGTAGGTGTGTAAAAAGACTATAGTAAATGTATAGTAAGACTAATATAAGTGTATAGTAAGTCTATAGTAAGTGTGTAGTAAGACTATAATAAGTGTATAGTAAGAATATAGTAAGTGTATAATAAGACTATAGTAAGACTATAGTAAGTATATAATAAGACTATAGTAAGTGTATAGTAAGACTATAGTAAGTGTATAATAAGACTATAGTACGACTATCGTAAGTGTATAGCAAGTCTAATAAGTGTGTAGTAAGACGATAGTATGACTATGGTAAGTGTATAGTAAGACTATAGTAAGTGTATCATAAGACAATAGTAAGTGTATAAAAAGACTATAGTAAGTGTAAAGTAAGGCTATAGTAAGCGTATTAAAAGACTATAGTAAGTTTATACTAAGAGTATAGTAAGACTACAGCAAGTGTATAAAAAGACTAGTAAGTGTATATTAAGACTATACTAAATGTATAGTAAGACTATAGTAAGTGTATGAAAAAGACTAGTAAGTGTTTAGTAAGACTATAGTAAGTATATAAAAGGACTATAGTAAGTGTGAAGTAAGACTATAGTAAGTGTACAGAAAGTCTATAGTAAGTGTATAAAAAGACTATAGTAAGTGTAAAGTAAGGCTATAGTAAGCGTATTAAAAGACTATAGTAAGTTTATACTAAGAGTATAGTAAGACTACAGCAAGTGTATAAAAAGACTAGTAAGTGTATATTAAGACTATACTAAATGTATAGTAAGACTATAGTAAGTGTATGAAAAAGACTAGTAAGTGTTTAGTAAGACTATAGTAAGTATATAAAAGGACTATAGTAAGTGTGAAGTAAGACTATAGTAAGTGTACAGAAAGTCTATAGTAAGTGTATAAAAAGACTATAGTAAGTGTGTAGTAAGACTAAGTCTGTAGTAAGACTATAGTAAGCCTGTAGTAACTCTATAGTGTATAGTAACACTATAGTAAGTGTGTAGTAAGTGTATACTAATAGTATAGTTTTACTATACACTTACTATAGTAAGTGTAAAGTAGAGTAAGCATATAGTAAGCCTATAGTAAGTCTGTTAAAAGACTATATAAAGTGTATAGTAAGACTATAGTAAGTGCGTAGTAAGATTATAGCAAATGTAGAGCAAGGCTATAGTAAGTGCATAAAAAGACTATAGTAAGTGTACAGTAAGTCTATAGTAAGTGTATACTAAGACTATAGTGAGTGTGAAGTAAGACTATTTTGAGTGTATAGTAAGACTATAGTAAGTTTGTAAAAAGACTATAGTAAGTGTGTAGTAAGACTGTAAGTGTGTAGTAAGACTATAGTAAGCCTGTAGTAAGTCTATAGTGTATACTAACACTATAGTAAGAGTGTAGTAAGACTATAGTAAGTCTGTTAAAAGACTATATTAAGTGTATAATAAGACTATAGTAAGTGTGTAGTAAGATTATAGTAAATGTAGAGCAAGGCTATAGTAAGTGTATAAAAAGACTATAGTAAGTGTATAGTAAGACTATAGTAAGTGTGTAGGAAGTGTATAGTAAGACTATAGTAGGTGTGTAAAAAGACTATAGTAAATGTATAGTAAGACTAATATAAGTGTATAGTAAGTCTATAGTAAGTGTATAGTAAGAGTGTAGTAAGACCTATAGTAAGTGTATAATAAGACTATAGTAAGACTATACTAAGTGTATGGTAAGACTATAATAAGTATATAATAAGACTATACTAAGTGTATAGTAAGACTATAGTATGACTATAGTAAGTGTATAGCTAGACTATAGTAAGTGTATAGTAAGACTATAGTAAGTGTATAATAAGACTATAGTACGACTATAGTAAGTGTATAGTAAAACTATAGTACAACTATGGTAAGTGTATAGCAAGACTATAGTAAGTGTATAGTAAGACTATAGTAAGTCTGCAGTAAGACTTTAGAAGTGTATAGTAAGACTATATTAAGTGTATAGAAAGACCACAGTAAGTGTATAGTAAGATTATAGTAAGTGTCTAGTAAGACTATATTAAGACTATAGTAAGCACTATAGTACGTGTATAGTAAGACTATAGTAAGCCTATGGTAAGTGTTTAGTAAGACTACAGTAAGTGTATAGTAAGGCTATAGTAAGTGTATAGTAAGACTATAGCAAGTGTTTAGTAAGACTATATTAAGTACATAAAAAGACTATAGTAACTGTGTAGGAAGACTATAGTAAGTGTACAGTAAGACTATAATAAGAGTATAGTAAGGCTATAGTGAATGTATAAAAAGACTAGTAAGTGTATATTAAGACGATAGTAAGTCTATATTAAGACTATAGTCAATGTATAGTAAGACTATAGTAAGTGTATGAAAAAGACTATAGTAAGTGTGTAGTAAGACTATAGTAAGTATATAAAAGGACTGTAGTCAGTGTGAAGTAAGACTATAGTAAGTGTACAGTAAGACAATAGTAAGTGTAGAGTAAGATTATAGTAAGTGTATAAAAAGACTATATTAATTGTATAGTAATACTATATAGTAAGTGTACAGTAAGGCTATCATAAGTGTATAAAAAGACTATTGTAAGTGTATAGTAAGACTATAGTAAGTGTGTAGGAAGTGTATAGTAACACTATAGTAGGTGTATAAAAAGACTATAGTAATTGTATAGTAAGACTAATACAAGTGTATAGTAAGTCTATAGTAAGTGTACATTAAGACTATAGTAAGTGTATAATAAGACTATAGTAAGTGTATGGTAAGACTATAGTAAGACTATAGTAAGTGTAAAGTAAGACTACAGTAAGTGTATAGTAATACTATAGTAAGTGTCTAGTAAGACTATATTAAGACTATAGTATGTCTATAGTAAGACTATAGTAAGTGTATAGTAAGACTATAGTACGACTGTAGTAAGTGTATAGTACGACTATAGTAAGTGTATAGTAAGACTATAGTACGACTATAGTAAGTGTACAGCAAGACTATAGTAAGTGTATAGTAAGACTACAGTAAGTGTGTAGTAAGACTATAGTAAGGCTAAGACTTTAGAAGTGTATAGTAAGATTAGAGTAAGTGTATCATAAGACGATAGTAAGTGTATAAAAAACTTAAGTAATTGTGTGTAGTAAGACTATAGTACGTGTATAGTAATGCTATAGTAAGTGTATAGTAAGAGTATAGTAAGTGTATAAAAAGACGATAGTAAGTGTATAAAAAGACGATAGTATGTATAGTAAGGCTATAGTAAGTGTATAGTAAGACTATAGTAAGTGTACAGTAAGATTATAGTAAATGTATAGTAAGGCTACAGTAAGTGTATAAAAAGACTATAGTAAGTGTATACTAAGACTAGGCTAAGTGTATAGAAAGACTATAATAAGTTTATAGTAAGACTATAGTAAGTGTAAAGTAAGACTACAGTAAGTGTATAGTAATACTATAGTAAGTGTCTAGTAAGACTATATTAAGACTATAGTATGTCTATAGTAAGACTATAGTAAGTGTATAGTAAGACTATAGTACGACTGTAGTAAGTGTATAGTACGACTATAGTAAGTGTATAGTAAGACTATAGTACGACTATAGTAAGTGTACAGCAAGACTATAGTAAGTGTATAGTAAGACTACAGTAAGTGTGTAGTAAGACTATAGTAAGGCTAAGACTTTAGAAGTGTATAGTAAGATTAGAGTAAGTGTATCATAAGACGATAGTAAGTGTATAAAAAACTTAAGTAATTGTGTGTAGTAAGACTATAGTACGTGTATAGTAATGCTATAGTAAGTGTATAGTAAGAGTATAGTAAGTGTATAAAAAGACGATAGTAAGTGTATAAAAAGACGATAGTATGTATAGTAAGGCTATAGTAAGTGTATAGTAAGACTATAGTAAGTGTACAGTAAGATTATAGTAAATGTATAGTAAGGCTACAGTAAGTGTATAAAAAGACTATAGTAAGTGTATACTAAGACTAGGCTAAGTGTATAGAAAGACTATAATAAGTTTATAGTAAGACTATAGTAAGTGTAAAGTAAGACTACAGTAAGTGTATAGTAATACTATAGTAAGTGTCTAGTAAGACTATATTAAGACTATAGTATGTCTATAGTAAGACTATAGTAAGTGTATAGTAAGACTATAGTACGACTGTAGTAAGTGTATAGTACGACTATAGTAAGTGTATAGTAAGACTATAGTACGACTATAGTAAGTGTACAGCAAGACTATAGTAAGTGTATAGTAAGACTACAGTAAGTGTGTAGTAAGACTATAGTAAGGCTAAGACTTTAGAAGTGTATAGTAAGATTAGAGTAAGTGTATCATAAGACGATAGTAAGTGTATAAAAAACTTAAGTAATTGTGTGTAGTAAGACTATAGTACGTGTATAGTAATGCTATAGTAAGTGTATAGTAAGAGTATAGTAAGTGTATAAAAAGACGATAGTAAGTGTATAAAAAGACGATAGTATGTATAGTAAGGCTATAGTAAGTGTATAGTAAGACTATAGTAAGTGTACAGTAAGATTATAGTAAATGTATAGTAAGGCTACAGTAAGTGTATAAAAAGACTATAGTAAGTGTATACTAAGACTAGGCTAAGTGTATAGAAAGACTATAGTAAGTTTATAGTAAGACTATAGTAAGTGTAAAGTAAGACTACAGTAAGTGTATAGTAATACTATAGTAAGTGTCTAGTAAGACTATATTAAGACTATAGTATGTCTATAGTAAGACTATAGTAAGTGTATAGTAAGACTATAGTACGACTGTAGTAAGTGTATAGTACGACTATAGTAAGTGTATAGTAAGACTATAGTACGACTATAGTAAGTGTACAGCAAGACTATAGTAAGTGTATAGTAAGACTACAGTAAGTGTGTAGTAAGACTATAGTAAGGCTAAGACTTTAGAAGTGTATAGTAAGATTAGAGTAAGTGTATCATAAGACGATAGTAAGTGTATAAAAAACTTAAGTAATTGTGTGTAGTAAGACTATAGTACGTGTATAGTAATGCTATAGTAAGTGTATAGTAAGAGTATAGTAAGTGTATAAAAAGACGATAGTAAGTGTATAAAAAGACGATAGTATGTATAGTAAGGCTATAGTAAGTGTATAGTAAGACTATAGTAAGTGTACAGTAAGATTATAGTAAATGTATAGTAAGGCTACAGTAAGTGTATAAAAAGACTATAGTAAGTGTATACTAAGACTAGGCTAAGTGTATAGAAAGACTATAATAAGTTTATAGTAAGACTATAGTAAGTGTAAAGTAAGACTACAGTAAGTGTATAGTAATACTATAGTAAGTGTCTAGTAAGACTATATTAAGACTATAGTATGTCTATAGTAAGACTATAGTAAGTGTATAGTAAGACTATAGTACGACTGTAGTAAGTGTATAGTACGACTATAGTAAGTGTATAGTAAGACTATAGTACGACTATAGTAAGTGTACAGCAAGACTATAGTAAGTGTATAGTAAGACTACAGTAAGTGTGTAGTAAGACTATAGTAAGGCTAAGACTTTAGAAGTGTATAGTAAGATTAGAGTAAGTGTATCATAAGACGATAGTAAGTGTATAAAAAACTATAGTAATTGTGTGTAGTAAGACTATAGTACGTGTATAGTAATGCTATAGTAAGTGTATAGTAAGAGTATAGNAATTGTGTGTAGTAAGACTATAGTACGTGTATAGTAATGCTATAGTAAGTGTATAGTAAGAGTATAGAAAGTGTATAAAAAGACGAAAGTATGTATAGTAAGGCTATAGTAAGTGTACATTAAGATTATAGTAAATGTATAGTAAGGCTACAGTAAGTGTATAAAAAGACTATAGTAAGTGTATAATACGACTATATTAATTGTATAGTAATACTACAGTAAGTGTGTAGTAAGTGTATAGTAAGACTATAGTAAGTGTATAAAAAGACTAGTAAGTGCATATTAAGACTATAGTAAGTCTGTATTAAGACTATAGTAAATTTATAGTAAGACTATAGTAAGTGTATGAAAAAGACTATAGTAAGTGTGTAGTAAGACCATAGTAAGTATATAAAAGGACTGTAGTAAGTGTGAAGTAAGACTATAGTAAGTGTACAGTAAGAATATAACAAGTGTATAGTAAGGATATCATAAGTGTATAAAAAGACTATAGTAAATGTATAGTAAGACTATAGTAAGTGTGTAGGAATTTTGCAGTAAGACTATAGTAGGTCCATAAAAAGACTATAGTAATTGCATAGTAAGACTAATATAAGTGTATAGTAAGTCTATAGTAAGTGTATAGTAAGACTATAGTAAGTGTCTAGTAAGACTATAATAAGTGTATAGTAAGATTATAGTAAGTGTATAATAAGACTATAGTAAGTGTAAAATAAGACTATAGTAAGACTATAGTAAGTATATAATATGACTATAATAAGACTATAGTAAGTGTATAGTAAGACTGTAGTAAGTGTATAGTAAGACTATAGTAAGTGTATAGTAAGACTGTAGTAAGTGTATAGTAAGACTATAGTAAGTGTATAGCAAGACTATAATAAGTATATAGCAAGTCTACAGTAAGTGTATAGTAAGACTATAGTACGACTATAGTAAGTCTATAGTACGACTATAGTAAGTGTATAGTAAGACTATAGTAAGTGTATAGTAAGACTACAGTAAGTGTATAGTAAGTATGTAGTAAGAATATACTAGTGTGTGTAGTAAGACTATAGTAAGTGTATAATAAGACTATAGTAAGTCTATGGTAAGACTATAGTAAGACTATAGTAAGTATATAATACGACTATAGTAAGGCTATAGTAAGTGTATAGTAAGACTACAGTAAGTGTATAGTAAGTATGTAGTAAGAATATACTAGTGTGTGTAGTAAGACTATAGTAAGTGTATAATAAGACTATAGTAAGTCTATGGTAAGACTATAGTAAGACTATAGTAAGTATATAATACGACTATAGTAAGGCTATAGTAAGTGTATAGTAAGACTATAGTAAGTGTTTAGTAAGACTGTAGTAAGTATATAATAAGACTATAGTAACTGTGTAGTAAGACTATAATAAGTGTACAGTAAGGCTATAGTAAGTGTATAATATGACTATATTAATTGTATAGTAATATTACAGTAAGTGTGTAGTAAGTGTATAGTAAGACTATAGTAAGTCTATAAAAAGACTAGTAAGTGCATATTAAGACTATAGTAAGTCTGTATTAAGACTATAGAAAATTTATAGTAAGACTATAGTAAGTGTATGAAAAAGACTATAGTAAGTGTGTAGTAAGACAATAGTAAGTATATAAAAGGACTGTAGTAAGTGTGAAGTAAGACTATAGTAAGTGTACAGTAAGAATNAATAGTAAGTATATAAAAGGACTGTAGTAAGTGTGAAGTAAGACTATAGTAAGTGTACAGTAAGAATATAACAAGTGTATAGTAAGGATATCGTAAGTGTATAAAAAGACTATAGTAAATGTATAGTAAGACTATAGTAACTGTGTAGGAATTTTGTAGTAAGACTATAGTAGGTGTATAAAAAGACTATAGTAATTGCATAGTAAGACTAATATAAGTATATAGTAAGTCTATAGTAAGAGTATAGTAAGACTATAGTAAGTGTATAATAAGACTATAGTAAGACTATAGTAAGTGTATGGTAAGACTATAGTNGACTATAGTAAGTGTATAATAAGACTATAGTAAGACTATAGTAAGTGTATGGTAAGACTATAGTAAATGTATATTAAGACTACAGTAAGTATATAAAAAGACTATAGTAACTGTGTAGTAAGACTATAGTAAGTGTATAGTAAGACTACAGTGAGTGTGCAGTAAGTCTATAGTAAGTGTGTAGTAAGACTATAGTAAGTCTGTGGTAAGACTTTAGTAAGTGTATAGTAAGACTATAGTACGACTCTAGGAAGTGTATAGCAAGACTATAGTAAGTGTATAGTAAGTGTATAGCAAGACTATAGTAAGTGTATAGTAAGACTATAAGTGTATAGTAATGCTATAGTACAACTATAGTAAGGTGTATAGCAAGACTATAGTAAGTGTATAGTAAGACTACAGTAAGTGTATAGTAAGACTATAGTAAGTGTATAGTAAGACTATAGTAAGTGTATAGTAAGACTATAGTAAGTGTATAATAAGACTATAGTAAGTGTATAATAAGACTATAGTAAGACTATAGTAAGTGTATGGTAAGACTATAGTAAGACTATAGTAAGTATATAATACAACTATAGTAAGATTATAGTAAGTGTATAGTATGACTCTAGGAAGTGTATAGCAAGACTACAGTACGACTATAGTAAGTGTATAGCAAGACTATAGTAAGTGTATAGTAAGACTACAGTAAGTGTATAGTAAGACTATAGTGAGTGTGCAGTAAGTCTATAGTAAGTGTGTAGTAAGATTACAGTAAGTCTGTGGTAAGACTTTAGTAAGTGTATAGTAAGACTATAGGTATATCATATGATGATAGTAATTATATAAAAAGACTATAGTAAATGTGTAGGAAGACTATAGTAAGTGTATTAAGACTATAGTAAGTGTATAGTAATACTATAGTAAGTGTAAAGTAAGACCATAGTAAGTGTACAGTAAGAATGTAGTAAATGAATAGTAAGGCTATAATAAGTGTATAAAAAGACCACAGTAAGTCTATACTAACACTATAGTAACTGTATAGTAAGACTATAGTACGACTATAGTAAGTGTATAGCAAGACTATAGTAAGTATTTAAAAAGACTATAGTAACTGTGTAGTAAGACTATAGTAAGTGTACAGTAAGACTATAATAAGTGGATGGTAAGACTATAGTAAGTCTGTATTAAGACTATAGTAAATGTATAGTAAGACTATAAGTGTACGAAAAAGACTATAGTAAGTGTGTAGTAAGACTATAGTAAGTATATAAAAGGACTGTAGTAAGTGTGANGAAAAAGACTATAGTAAGTGTGTAGTAAGACTATAGTAAGTATATAAAAGGACTGTAGTAAGTGTGAATTAAGACTATAGTAAGTGTACAGTAAGAATATAATAAGTGTATAGTAAGGTTATAGTAAGTGTATAAAAACACTATATTAATTATATAGTAATACTATATAGTAAGGCTATCGCGTGTATAAAAAGACTATAGTAAATGTATAGTAAGACTATAGTAAGTGTGTAGGAATTTTATAGTAAGACTATANAAAAAGACTATAGTAAATGTATAGTAAGACTATAGTAAGTGTGTAGGAATTTTATAGTAAGACTATAACAGGTATATAAAAAGACTATAGTAATTGTATAGTAAGACTAATATAAGTGTATAGTAAGTCTATTGTAAGTGTATAGTAAGACTATAGTAAGTGTCTAGTAAGACTATAATAAGTGTATAGTAAGACTATAGTAAGTGTATAATAAGACTATAGTAAGTGTATAATAAGACTATAGTAAGACTATAGTAAGTGTATGGTAAGACTATAGTAAGACTATAGTAAGTATATAATACAACTATAGTAAGATTATAGTAAGTGTATAGTATGACTCTAGGAAGTGTATAGCAAGACTACAGTACGACTATAGTAAGTGTATAGCAAGACTATAGTAAGTGTATAGTAAGACTACAGTAAGTGTATAGTAAGACTATAGTGAGTGTGCAGTAAGTCTATAGTAAGTGTGTAGTAAGATTACAGTAAGTCTGTGGTAAGACTTTAGTAAGTGTATAGTAAGACTATAGGTATATCATATGATGATAGTAATTATATAAAAAGACTATAGTAAATGTGTAGGAAGACTATAGTAAGTGTATTAAGACTATAGTAAGTGTATAGTAATACTATAGTAAGTGTAAAGTAAGACCATAGTAAGTGTACAGTAAGAATGTAGTAAATGAATAGTAAGGCTATAATAAGTGTATAAAAAGACCACAGTAAGTCTATACTAACACTATAGTAACTGTATAGTAAGACTATAGTACGACTATAGTAAGTGTATAGCAAGACTATAGTAAGTATTTAAAAAGACTATAGTAACTGTGTAGTAAGACTATAGTAAGTGTACAGTAAGACTATAATAAGTGGATGGTAAGACTATAGTAAGTCTGTATTAAGACTATAGTAAATGTATAGTAAGACTATAAGTGTACGAAAAAGACTATAGTAAGTGTGTAGTAAGACTATAGTAAGTATATAAAAGGACTGTAGTAAGTGTGAATTAAGACTATAGTAAGTGTACAGTAAGAATATAATAAGTGTATAGTAAGGTTATAGTAAGTGTATAAAAACACTATATTAATTATATAGTAATACTATATAGTAAGGCTATCGCAAGTGTATAAAAAGACTATAGTAAATGTATAGTAAGACTATAGTAAGTGTGTAGGAATTTTATAGTAAGACTATAGCAGGTATGTAAAAAGACTATAGTAATTGTATAGTAATACTAATATAAGTGTATAGTAAGTCTATTGTAAGTGTATAGCAAGACTATAGTAAGTGTCTAGTAAGACTATAATAAGTGTATAGTAAGACTATAGTAAGTGTATAATAAGACTATAGTAAGTGTATAATAAGACTATAGTAAGACTATAGTAAGTGTATGGTAAGACTATAGTAAGACTATAGTAAGTATATAATACAACTATAGTAAGATTATAGTAAGTGTATAGTATGACTCTAGGAAGTGTATAGCAAGACTACAGTACGACTATAGTAAGTGTATAGCAAGACTATAGTAAGTGTATAGTAAGACTACAGTAAGTGTATAGTAAGACTATAGTGA
>VXCM01003225.1:3880-94817 GCA_014773175.1 Lucifuga dentata | reverse complement strand
TGGAGGCAGATGATTCGCTGTGGTGACTCCTGAAGGGAAAGCCGAAAGGAAAAGAAGAAGAAGAAGTTTTAAACTTATTTGTAGTTGACTGCTTACATCAGGTGGGAAAACGTCTTAATTGTATCCACGTAGAGCCTTTTGAAAGTCAATGCAGCACTATTGATTGTGTCTCTACCTGCTGAATGCATTATGATAAATGTACATCTGTCACATGTTACTGACATGAAACCAAGAATGTATGCAGAAACAAACAATGTATAAAACATTTCATTCATTGCAATGATCCCATTTAGGTTGGATTGATTTGAATTAATGATGCAACATTAAATATTGAGCCCTGGATATTTGTAATCCTCTCTTTAAAAAAAAAAAAAAAAAAAAAGATTTGTGCATTAAGGATTGAACATGTTTAAAGATTTCTCTTTTTAAGGACTTTACTTTTTCATTCAGTCATCAGAATATTAAGTGCTAAGTGCAGCTATGCACATAAAAAGTGTTGCTTAGTGGCAAAATCAGAACAAATTTACTTGTCATTTAAAAGCCATCTCTGTCACCCAGTCCCATCCACTCTTCTACTTTATATGGAGATGAATTCCTTTAAATATTGCTGATTTAGCCAATTTCTGAAGGTCAAAATTGTCTTCTTTCATTCATTCATTCATGTAATAGCAAAAAAAAATCTCTTAGATTAAAAATCATTGAGCCTTGTCTCGTTTACAACTGGACCATGAGGGTGGTTTTTGCTATAGTGTAGGTAGATAAGAAATGTTTTCTACATGCTGAGGCTTTAAGGTGCACCAACAGATTTGTTGGTTTGAAGCTCACACACACTTTGCAAAAGCAGGGAAAAATGTCTTGTTAGTTAATTAAAACAGTAAGAGTAAAACAGTTGCACTGGCATTATATGAACTGGGAAATGATATTTTAATGAGGATGATCAAAGTACTTTACTTAAACTTTGAAAATCTGCAGTTCCAATGGAGGGGGGAATATGAAAAAGAACTGGCTGTGGACTTGAGTGCTTTTCATTAGGCTGAGAGAAAATGTAAGTGAATGGTAGCAAAATCATGATCCGGAGGACTTCTGCAGCACAGTACAGAAAGCAGGACTAAAGTGAGGGATAACAGGAAAATGGTGGCAAAGGCAGACAGAAGCCCTCACATGGTTTTATTTAACATCAGAGAGAGTAACAGACTGCAGCAAGGACACAGACCAACAAAGAGAAAACCCTGCAGATGGATGGAGATCGACAGGCTGAAGGACACAGAGAGAGTGTTTTAGATTGGATCAGTCTTCATTAAAATAACAGAGAGAGGGTCCACTCTAGATATAAGCAGTTCTGATTAGCATTTTGCAGTGTGTCCGCATAAAAAATAACAGTCGCACACTCAAAGTCAAGTGGCCATACAGAACAGAAAAGTAGCAGCAAAGTGCAGGGTGTTTACATGTGTGAGTCATCTTCTTTTGTTTGTGCTTCTATGAATTTATGCATATACTGTATATATATGCTTAGGGTTTGAGTGTGTTGGTGTCAACATGGTGCATAAGGCCCTACGTAGCAGATGATGTCATGCTTTTGGGTACGAAGCTCTGGTTGTTACGCTGGAGTAGGACACACACGTTTGTACAAGTATATCTATTTTTTAATACTTCTGTTCCTTTTTGGCACTGAAACTACAAAGTGGAAGGGAACAGGAGAGATTTACATGACAAATATTGTTTTCATATATTGAAATTTGCACAGTTTTAATATTAATCAGTAGTTTGTTTCTACTTGAAGATGTAATAAGTTTCAGGCAGTTTGGTTACTATTTTGGAATACAGTCCTTATTTCAGTTCTTATCAAATAAGATAATATTTCATTTTTCTTTAATATCTCTTATTAAAATGTCACGTCAGATTAGAGTTGAGCTAGTAATCATGGCGCCAGAACTCATCATGCAAATAGTCAAAGACTAAAACTCTGGTTCTCTTAATAAACATAATCACTGGAGGTATTTTTATGGGACACGCACATATTGTGTAATTTATAATTACGCTTTTTTATAATGAAAATTCTAAGTCAGTGTCTGAATGTCTGTACATCTTATAAAATTAAAAAGACAAAACAAAAGAGTGGAGGGACTACCAGAACACTGCTCCACTGATGGCACTTAACCTCCCAGATACAGTATCTTAATACCCGGATAACTGAGATGAATCTCCAGACACCTCCCAACAATACGTCTACAGGTGCTCTTGCTGCATAAACAGACTTATTGTGATGTAAAAATCATCCTTTAAAATGAAGAAAGTTAAACATGGGTGAGATACAGATTACTTCCATTTAAATACAGATCAATCAATTCCACATCTGTGTCCTTTCATATATTTATCTATGACGGCATATTAGGGCCATATAAGATGGAAACAAAAGGAACAAGGGGGGCATAATTTCAAGTTTTTAAACTCTCAAGTTTTTCCAGTTTAAAACTTGAAAATTTGCCAGTTTTAAAATTTCGTATGCTTATGATAATTCGGTGATCAATGTAATGTATAGTTACATTTGTTCATCACTTTTAGCAATGATTTTACGCTAAAAGCACAAGTATTTCTTTATTGCTAAATCTGATGGAAAAGTGTAATTTAATAAGGTCATGTATTCACAAAAAAAAAAAAAAAAAAAAACTCCCAAATTTGCCAGTTTAAAAACCTCACAAATTTGTGAGGTTTTTAATTGGCAAATTTGTGGGTTTAAAAATAAAAAAAAGAAAATTATTTTTAATGATGAATAATAATTTTAAAATTTTTTAAAAAAATATATATTTTTTTTAATAATGAAAAATGGAAAATAATGAGAACAGGAATTGAACCACCTCATGTTGTACTATGCCTGCGGTACCTTATTACCGTATTAAATTATACTTTTTATTGGATTTAGCAATAAAGAAATACTTGTGCTTTTAGGGCAAAAATCATCCAATTATCATATGCGTACAGACTAGCAACTTTTCAAGTTTTAAATCTCACAAATTTGCAACTTCAAAAACTGGCAAATTTGCGAGTTTGAAAACTTGAAATAATGCTCCCCTTATTTTTTTGTCTTATATGGCCCTAATACACTGTCGTAATTATCAGCTCAGTAATAATAATTAAAAAAAAAAAAAAAGNTAAAAAAAAAAAAAAAGTTTTCACCTGTGTTAATCAGTAGTTTTGTTATTAGCAGTAATAGCATTGAACTGATGGACTTTGTAATGTGAAAGGGTCACTTGGAGTGATGAGCAGCTCCTTGTTTTGTTTTACTGCTGCAGTTTTGCTGAGTTTTAGTTGCTGTTATCAAACCTGTTTCCAGCTTTATTACTTCACTTCTTTCCATTAAAAACAAAACGACTAGCTGGTGGAAAAAGTAAAAATCTAATAAGCTGAAGACCCAGAGATTTTTTTCTCAGGAGTTGGTGGAGACCAAAACAGAACTAAAAGGGGAGTGAACACTGGCCTTACATTTGTCTGAGATGCTAATGTTGCTCTGTGTCTGCCGAATGTCAAAGTAGACAGTTATTTAGTGACACACACCAAAGCACACCGGTCCAAAATGTGGTTGATTTCAGTTAATGTAGAGTCATGCACACACACACACACACACACACACACACACACACACACACAGTTAATGTGCACACAATCCAAAATGTGTAAACACTCGCACACAGTGTCCTTAGTCATGCTCTTTTCTCCTTTTCTTCCTGTTTGCTCTCATGCTTCTTTTTTTTTTTAACCATTACAAGCAATCATAAAGGCATTGGTGATATAACCACAGGAGATATAAGCCATAAAACACACACACACACACACACACACACACACACACACGTATGCACACACACAGGAAGATGAACCCCTAAAATGGTACCATAAAGAAGGAAAATCAGCAAGATCCAGCTGATACCCATATGGCTGAAGTGCAGGAAAGATAAGGAGCGCAAGCAACTTTCATTTTTATCGTATGAAATATAGATGTTTGTCATGAAAATTTATGCATGTGTGTTCATATTGGCAGTTTAATATACAATAAAATACATTATCATTATTAATGGACCAAGTAATGTTTTATTGTATGTTATTGTGGTTTCACAGTATTATAAAAAGAAAACCATGCTATATTGATAATTACTGACAAGAGATCAAAAATTAATTTTCCATGCACAGTGACATGCCATGTAAATGTGTAGATTTGAAAGGGCAGAGGAGTGGAGCACACTGGTAAATTACAGCTCCTAAGCGCAAACAGACATTTCAAAAGTACTGCATCTACATCAGTATGTGTGTAATATTTACACATAAAATTCAATAGTCCTTTAACATGTGGGATATTGGATCTGTGCTTTTGAAAAACATCTAGCTTATTATTTAAGTGCTGTATTGTTTATTACACACAATTTAAGTTCACAATAGAAAGTCAAATAAAGTTCATATTCGATAAGAATTTTCTTTGCTTTGATCTTTACCATCACCAGCAAAGCAACAAAGACAAAAGTTCCTGCAGTGCGACATGCATAGCACATAACTGCATTCACGAAATCATTAACAGGCCGGCGTGTTATTAAGCTTTTGTGGTTCAAAAGAGTCCATTCACATTTGCATCTAATGGTGTGAGTGGTCTTAGCAGCTCTTTCTAAATGGAAACACCATTTGCATTACTGTCAAAAATGATTTATTGCAAACACTCCTAAAGCTTTATGCCCAGAGATTAGTGTTAGAGGCAGCTTGGAGCATGTGAGACTTGTCTTTATAAGATGAAGATAATGACTTTTCACATATTAAAATATATGAGGATTAATTTGGAGTTGTAACCATTAGAGCTGTGCCATATTGTATCATTCAATTTTCATCACATGAAAAATTACATCTTTATCATCAATAATGGTATAATTTTTCATATGATAAAAGTTTGTCACAGTATTGAAGGTAGTTCGATGTGATGGTATGTTGATGAATTTTTATATGTAACAAAAAAAGCAACAAAACAAGGATGCCCAGAAGTAACACCAGATAAATTACTTCATAAAAGTGGAGCTACCTCTGTTATTTGGAAATGTTTTGGCTGTAAGGCTAATTGGCCACCAGCCAAAGTCGAAACACAACAGATTTTTTTTTTTTTGCACTTCTTCTTTACCTGGGTGAATACCAAGAATGTCACATGACCTGTGAGGTGGCGAGTCAGGCACCTGATTTGTGATGCAAAATAAGCAGGCAAGCTGTGCTGACTCAGTGTAGAATAGCTGGAGAATTAGCTGGTTTAGCTTTTGCAATCACCAATATGGCATTTTTAGTCTTATATTATTTATATCATCTTGAAATGGTTATTGCAAAAATAATTTGAGATATATTATTTTAAGGTTGTATCACTATCTCCTGGTAGCTAGGTATCCATGATGTCCTGTATGAGTTCACCTGGGATTTTGTTAAATTTTATCCACCTTTTTTTCTCTTTTTAATAAAAATATGATACAGGTTATGATCAGGTTAAATCGAAAATTATCAAACCTTCATGTTATAATAACATAATCAAGTATAATGACCAGAATGTATTAAACTTTCTGTACATTTTCATAGAAAATTTCCTCAATATGTATTTGCATGGGTTTCCAGAAGCCTAAAAGTGTCTTATTCAGTCCATGTTAGAAAGAAAGTGTATAAAGTGTGGGTTAGAGTAAAAACAAGAACTGCAATAACCACATTTATCAAGAATTGTAAGAATTTTATTGCTCACCATTTTAAAGATTTATTTCATCTCAAAATACACACCAAACTACAAACATAGAGCTACATGCCTCACCTCTTACTGAATCATTGTTTCTTTCATTTTTCATAATGCAACTAAAACATTTACAGTAATAATGCCTTTGCTGTCGCTTCTCTCTCAGGTTCACTCATCATTTCCTGGACATGGGTTATGAAAATTTAAAAAACACATTATTGACATGTCAGTTTATTTGTGATTACTGTGCTGGAAACATATTCCTATATATTGGCCCACCTCACTCTGTGCTCCAGCTTGATCCGGCCTTGCTGTTTTTTTTCTGTAGGAAATGACGCAGACAAATTTAATCCCTAATACACAAGGATAAATAGACATGTCCTCCATGTCATGTCACCCTGTTCTGCATCCTGATGATGATGATGATGATGATGATGATGATGATAATGCTGTGGTATAACTAGAAAAAGTAATTGTACAAGAAATATCACTCTCAAATAAAACCTCACCATATCTTCAAATAAATTCTGCTTGCATCCTGGTGGCTTAAAGTAAGCTGAGGACTGAAATCCTCTTACATTTGTGTTACATTTTATCACCATTCATGTTCTGTGTGTTCATTTGATCAAGAGTTTGTGCCTCCCAGATACTGAAAACTAAACACACCTGATTTATGCATGTACACAAACCTGCAGTTTGGTGTTGACAAGTCAGAATAAATAAAATACAAAGTTTTTTAGAGACAAGTTTTGAATATTTGCAGCAAATTTCATATCAGACCTCAATTTTTTTTTTCTTTGTCTGTTTATTTGTAGCATTTCTTCCAGGCTGATCAGTCTTAATACAGTGTATAAATGCAGATTTATTTGATCTTGGAAGATGTAGGATTCCCCCGTCAAATGAAATGGATTAAAGGGGACATCTATCTATGTCTGTCCATGTTCTAATTTCAAATTCGGGGTCTATTTTGACATTTTGACAATGCTTTAATGTGGAAAAAAAAAAAAAAAAAAANTTTTTTTTTTTTTTTTTTTTTTTTTTAAATTTTTGGACTATCTCTTTAAAGCCTGATCCTGCTGCTTCTTGTGTTGTGGTTGGCCAGCTGCCTCAGGTCTGAACAAAACATGAATACTGGCCAAACACTCAGTAACTGCCATTGTACTTTGTAGACACATCTAACAATATACTCAGGGAAAATAAAAAGTTTAACAAATGAATGGACAACATGTCATATTGTATAATTATTAAAAACTTTGATATTGTAGCCAAACATACCATTATGTTAAAATCAGAACAGTGGTGTGGAAGATTTCATGGATTAACAGAGATGCAAACAGTTTGATTATGTCCTCCACAGCTTTATTCATGTGTAACTTTAAAAACAGTCTGGTATGATGTTTTTGAAACATATGCAGGTGCATCATCTGGGATGCTTGTTTAAATAAGGCAGGGTAAAACATAAAACATTAAGCAGAGGAGAAACTATTTAGTAAAGTTGTCACCAGGACCAAGTGAAGACTCTTGTTCTAACTTTCTTCAGTGCCTGAAAAAATGTACATTTCTGTGCCAGCTTTATTTAAAGCAATATATTACCAGGAAGTGATCACTCTACTTCTGATTCTAAGCTGTTCACATGCAAATTATAATTACTTCTTGCCATATGTAATCTAATCAAAGTGTACTACTAATGTAGGAGACTTTAGGTTGTGAATAATGGGATTTTATTGTGTTTTATGTCCAAGGTATATTCTTTAGGTGTCAATCAGAATGTATAGTTCTCAATCAGAATGATGATTCAGGCTTTTTACCCCATCTGCTAGCAAACATGAGGAGAGATGAATTATTTTACCATAAGAACACTGTCAGCTTATGATAATGTTTGAATCTCAGGCAGCCTGAGAGAAATGTAATTCTCCTTCATTTGACTTGATTCAGTTTGCTATCAGGCAATTTGTAATAATGTAATGTAAATATTTAAATATTGTTAAAGCTAAAAGTGTTGGAATGGGAGAGAAATTAAGAGAAGCGAGGAGGTCTGTCTTATACAGTTCACATTCACATTCCGCAGCATTAAGTCTCATTTCGTGATTCCTTCAGGCACAGCTGCTAATCACATGAAAGCTGTTACTGCTGCAGTTAACAGCTACGAATAAATTGAAGATAGATTTTTTTTTGTGTGTGTGCAATCTTGTCTCATGCAATCTTAATATTACAATAAATTACACATACATAAATGGTCTGAATGAGAGAATAGGTAGTTGATATGCAGCATCATCAAGTAACAAATACGTTGTCATGAATAATAATTCATAGTGTCAAATTGATCCTTTAATGAGGAAGCATTAGCAAAAAAGTTATTTACTGTCATATTTACCAGGCAGTAACTTTGATGTAGACTACTCCTCTTTAAAGCAACTGAGTAATGGTGGTACTATGGAGGCTAAAGTGAAAATATGGAAACATTATTAATGAAATAATTATTAAGGTCAATAAAACAACTTGTTTATGCTCGTGATCCCTATTTGACCTCTGTCAAAAATGCTATAAGATGGTAATTATAGCAGGCAGAAATAAGAGAGCAGCTCCAGCCAATTATCTGCAGTCGGTATAAGTACCTTCAGTAACCAGCAGAACAATCAATCAACACAGTGTCACGATCAGCTGATGAGTAATAAGTGCTTAGAGGGCCCTCGTCTGTGGAACTTTGTGATTCAAACGGAGGCAGGCAGGAGTCAGCAAAGAGAACTTCAGAACCATGGACAGCTCTATACATAGATAACTGGAAGGGAAAAGCAAAACAAGGTTTTGGCATTTTTAAAGTCACTGAGATTAAAATAAATGATTTAAATCCAAAAATACAGTTTTTTTTATGTGTATGTAAGCCACCTAATCACCTAATTCAAAAGGACATATTGTACAGATTTTCCTGTTTTTATTTTCATTTAGGAGTCTAATTTGAAATGTTTGCATTGCTTTAAATCACACTGATCCACTTCTACTCTCGTTACTGTGCACGCTGCGTGAAAACAAGTCATTTTTTGGTACTGTCTCTTTAAGAGCCTCTCCTGAAAATCCTGCTGTGTTCTGATTGACCAAGTGCATCCAGCCTGAGCTGGCAGCACTGTAGAACATGAGCACTGCCTCACGCTTGTTAAAGTGGGTGTGTCTAACCACACGTGTTACATGTTGACATCAACATGTTATGGAGGTTAAGGACTAATTTAAAATGAAGTGTTCAATGTAGGTCACAACCTTTGGGTTTTTATTACTGGATGGATTTCTTTTGGCATAAGCTCAATTTTTGCAAATTTGACAATGTTCACCACATACTTCCTACTGTATTATATGACAAATTATATTACATGTTCCTTTAAAAGGAATGTACACTGTGTGTGTGTGTGTGTGTGTGTGTGTGTGTGTGTACTATATATAGGATCAATATCAACATTTGAAGAAATAGAGTTTACAATATTATGGTGATCAGTAGGATGATAGTGGTGTGTGCAGTCATATTTAAAATGTAGCTTCAAAATATCAGCTCCCATGGTGGAGTTGCACAGTTCAGTAGTGTAATGAATAAACCATGTGTGAGCTAACATGTGATTCCTACTGTAACATTTCTAGTTTTCCCAAAAGAAAAGCCAAATTAATGTCTAGCCTACATAATAGTTATATGGATTTAATCTCTAAAGGCTTTTTTTTTTTTTTTTTTTTTTTTGTACAACTATTGAGAAGTTATAGGCTCTGGCTATACAGTGAAATGTAGAGTTTGAGGAGGTTTGACTCTTCTGTCATGCTCTGGTTTATGTTGTGTGTAATATCAGTTCTGATAGCTTAATGATTAATTATCTATCTATCTATCTATCTATCTATCTATCTATCTATCTATCTATCTATCTATCTATCTATCTCTTCATATTCTGACTTTTGCAAATAACAATTAAAGAACATGTTCCAAATATAAAGCTGCAACCAATTTTCCAAATTCAACTTGTTTACTCGATTTCATCAACCTATTTTTATGATTTAATGGGAATTCGGTGGCTGTTCCTTTAGTGTTGTGTGTCTGATTATCTGTACTGAGGCAAACTGTAGGAAAACAACAGAACAGAAAGAAAAAAAGTTCTGATGGGATTCATTCTGAGGCCAAGAGTATATGTAGGTTTACTCGACCATCTTTGGCTGCACGTCTTAATCTTTCATTGTTTACTTCCTTTTCCAGGCTTACATTTGGCCCTTGCATTGTGTTTACACCAGCTGTCAGTTCTGTGCTCTGAGACACACTGCCACCCTGTGGAATAAAGTTAGAATAAAGTTTGGTAAAGCTTCCAGCTAGTAAACTAACTTCCTGCTCTCTAAAATGTGTGCTGTTATTCCGAAAAATTGAAAAAGCATATCAGAACACATTTATGAATTTAATAGTTTCACAAAGTGATAAAGGTATGACAAGTTAATGCTTTGAATGAAAATGAATAAGGAAATGAGGCTGACAGAGGATGGATGGATTTTGGTGGTAAAGTAAACAAAATATCAGAAGATGATCCTCCTGTGCTTGTAATGTGGTCACCATAGTCACCACAGCTATTAAATGACATCATCTAATCCATATATTTAGATTGATGGTCATATGAGCGCTGCAGGTATTGATTCTTTGCATTCAGATCAACAGCACGGCGGCTTGGTGGTTAGCATTGTCATCCCACAGAAAGAAGGTTGCAGGTTTGAATCTGAATGGGGCCTTTCTGTGTGGAGTTCACATACTCGTAGGTTTTCTTCATATTCATCCATTTCATCCCACAGTCCAGACACATAGAGGTTAGGTGAACTAGAAACTCTAAGTTGTCCACAGTATGAATGAATTTGTGTGTGTTGTCTCTGTAACGGACTGGTGACCTATTTAGGGTTTACCCTGAAAGCACAGAATAAGCAGGAATAGAGAATGGATGGATGGAAAATCACTGCAAGATGCTTGTGGTTGCTAATGGTTACGGTGTTTTTAAGTTGTAATCAAAGTAACATTTTACTAACCATCACTCAGTGAAAAATGTTTCTGTGGTTTAGGTTAATTGGTGTGATTTTCACCAAATTTTAGTGTCACTGTCTGTGGCAGGAGAGCTGTGGATTGGATCTTTTGGCAAGATTTATCATGTTGTTTGTTACATGTCAGTCAAAGTTACCATGTGTGTCTGATGCAGAAGGTGGCAGCAGACACGCACATAAAAAAATCAGATTCACATCACAACACGGATCTTTTCAAGAGAATGGAGAGTTTGTTCTTGGCTACAACCAACACCTTTGAACCAGAGAAACAAAATGAACAAAAATTAAATTATGACTCTTTAACAGAAAATATCTTTAATTACATTTTAATTTGTTAAATAAGTCAAGACATCACATTCTTTACATATTTATTTTTTATTGACAGTACATCTGTTCTATAGAACTTTAAATCCCTGAACAGTTTCTCTTTCCCTTTACTCAAAAGAAACAACAATTTCCCCTCTCCTTTAATTATACAGTTTATTTTAAAAAGTTAGCCTGACTATATGTGTTGCATACTTGCCATTTACAGTGAATAATAATTCCAATCCATGAGTCAACACATAAACTGATAAATCTAAATAATATACACAAATGTATGGACCTACAGCTGGATTACTGTTTGTAATATCTTACATTCATATGATTCAAGAGACACACAAGAAAAAAAATCATGCGCACGCACACAAACACAATTCCTCATTGCTTCAGTCTGAGCACTTGGCATCCTGAATGTGAATTTTTGTCTAATATTTTTCTCCAAAATGTGCAATTATCATGAAGCAATGGGCAGTATTAAAGCCCACAGGCAGCAAAATGCTCCCATTATTTCCTTCAAACCATTTTACTGAGTGCCACATAAACATTTATCCCAAAATATGAACTGTCCACTGAATAATAACAGATTCAAAATGTAAATGTGGCCATTCAAAAGTTAAAGAATGAGTAAATGTCCCTCGCTAAAACACATACAATGGATATTCAGTCACGTGCTTGTGATAAATCTTTTAATTAAAAATTTGTGGTTATTAATGTCACACCATACTTGACATCGTTTGTTCAACACCTTAATCATTAAGAACTTCAGTCAATCAGTGATAACACAACATCTGTGAACAGCCTCATCAAACTTCAGATATTTCTAGTCAATTTTCTTTACAAGCAAAAAAATATATGCTAGTTTTATATTGGCTTTATATTCTCACCCACATATCTATAATGTTTATATGCCTGACACTTAGGGGGGATATAAGGTTTCACCAGCCACATTAAAAAAAACAAATAAGTGTACATGAATGATTCTGTGTTGCAAACATGCACCCATCCTGTCACTTAGGTCCCACCCCACTCCTTACCTGGACACAACTTTGGTTTTGAGTAAGTTTTGACTAAGCATGTTTGTTCCTATCACATGCCTCAGTCTTAAACTTTTCATTGACTCAAATCTCACCAAGTCTGACTCGTCCTGTTTGCTCGAGATTTGAATTCAAGACAGACAGCGTTGTTACTCTATTGGACAGATGGAGCGGAGTTGAACCCAAGAGACAAAAATCCCCCTTTTAGCTGTGTGTGGTCACAGTGTTTGTCTTGGTGGCCAGAAAGGAGAGAAGAGACGGAACGTATGAAAGAAGCAGGACAATAATGAGACACAAGAAAAAAGGAGAATCAAGAGAGAGCTCATGATGTCAGCCCAGACAGAAATGAGCATGTGTGGCACAAAACAGGTTCATATGGAAATAATACATTAATGTGCTCAATTATTCTCAAATTATCTGTACTGAATACCATCTAACAAAAGGCGAAATACAATTATGCAATCAAAGTATTAACAGAAACCAATGAGCTACAGGTTGTGAACTGTTTTTAGGCACATTAAAACATTCAGTCACAGAGAGAAAGAGGACAGATTAAAGCCCCAATCCAGCTTTTTTATTTACAAATGGAAAAAAGGTTTCGTCCCACCGTGTCTCATTGCTACTTTCATTTAACTCCATTGCTGAAAAGCAGTGTGGACATAAATCATTTAAGGCTTAAAAATACTTCTAAAATTCATTTACCATCACAAATTCCTTTGCTCATCATTGCACTTGTTTGAAATAGAAAAGGAGACTGAAAAAATGGGAAATATGGGATGGCTCTGCACTTCATTTGCTGGATTGGGCCTTTAACAATACACCATATATGATAGAATATTGCATATACAACATAAACAACACACAGTTAAACCAGAGGAAGGCAACGTGCTCCTTCATCAGTAGCCTGATAACACATATCAGTACAGTACAGTGCAACAGTATCAGACACTACTGGTTTATTCATCACCATTTTATTCGGTTTAAAGTGATTAGAGTGATCATTGTTAAATCAGCAGGATTCTGGACTTTGATTCTGCTTTAGAAATAAATGTGTGTATGTGCATGTTTGCTGTAATGCCACATGTATATGGTACAGGTGACATGTCAGTGTGCTAATATGCAGAATATCTGGAGATCTTGCTGATTATGTCCCAGGTGTCATCGGAACTGCTCTTGGATTCTGTCAGTCACTGCTTGTTGAATGACGCAGTCTGTCTGTGTGTCTGTATGTTACCGTCTGTTCTGAGACCATTTCCTGTGTGTGTTGCGTCTCTGGTATGTCCTGCGTGACATATGTAGGATTTCTATGCATTTCCAGTGTTGTGTTTGGGGGTTGCATTTTATGTGGGATGAGTATCTCTGTACTGTGGGGGCCTCCTGGGTCTTTCATAGCCATGCTGGCCCCTACCATCGCGGGATAGCTCCGATTCCTCCGTAACCCTGAGTTCAAAACAGGGAGACCTGCACCCAATGCGCTGTTTCCCAGTCCAGGAGAGCTAAATGATGTCAATAAAGTACTCCCAGATGAAATGGGAGCCCTGTGAGGCGAGAGGGTGCGGAAACGTTTCAGTTTGTCCACAAGCCGCAGATTCAGCATCTCTGTTTGGCTGTCGTCTGTCCCTCTCTCCCGTTCTGCCTCAACCAGCACTTCCCTCAGAATGGTACGGGCCGGCTTAGAGGCAAGGAAAGTGTCATAATACGGCGGGTCGTCGTAGGAAGTGTTAAATTGAAAAATGGGGGATGAGGCAGGAGAGGAAACAGTTATACAGCGAGAATTAGGCATAGGGGAGTTAGGAGGGGTGGAGGGGAGGAGGAGGGTTTGTGGTCGTTTCTCCGACTGTCTGTCTTCAGCCGCCCCTAATCTGTCCGTACTCCTCTGTGCCTGCGGTTCTCTCATCGGTGTTGAAGCTCCGCTGGAGTCCGCGCCTCGGTCCCAGCTCTGGGGGTTATACACCGACGCAGAAATCCCATGCTCCAGGAGGAGACGCACCAGGCCTAGGGAGGTGCTGGTGGTCTTGGTGGAATCCCTCAGGTTGGTGGAGGACTCGGCCAGGGACTGGGAGACAGAGAGGCGGCGTGGGGTGCAGCACGGGGTGTATGAAGGTGTAGACGGTGTGGAGAAGGGTGTGAGAGAGGCAGTGGGTGTGCTGATGCAAACGCTGCTCTGACATGAAGCTAGAGCTGGGCTGGAGATAGAGGAAAGAGAAGAGAGAAGGAGAACAAGTGCAATAAACAATATAGCACACAATGAGTTATTATTCATGCTGGGATATGTCTCTGATCTGTTGATCAGTAGTTGAAGCTGCGTTAGTTAAGAAAATACTAATGGGTGTAAAATGCTGTCAGCAGCGATAGCCAACAGTGTTTTACCACAATATGCTCATTTATTTTGTGCCACAACATTATGTGCATAAGTTTAGTCTTATGTTTAGTCAACCATCATTGCCACCTTTGATTCAAATTGCCCACACATCAGGATTTTTAATATATTAACAGAGTTATTTTGCTTTACACACACCCACAGTCTTTAGCATTGCACTCTCATGCAGTGCCTCACCCATGTGTACGCCCATGGGCAAACTCAATGGGTCTGCTCTATGCCGGCCAACATAACCATATGATACAACTCCACTTCCTCGTCCTCATCACATGACCTGCCAAGGCCAATCAGATGGCAGGGATACAGAGAGTGCATTGTCAGCCAAGTTAGAAGGTATAAACTCTGCCCCAAAAGCTATAAAATCGAAACTAGAGGGGAGCATTCTGCTTGGTTGGTTCAAGTCACAACTACCTAAACCTATTAGACAATAACTGTTACATAGGAAACCAAATGAAAATATACAATAATAATAGTCATCCTAACAGCAGTGGAGTAGCAGCAGTTCTACTTGATAAATATACAAAGCAGTCTACGGGAATCCAGGAGAAAAATAATATTATCTGCTATTATATGTTCATAAAGATATGATACATACAAATATCAACTTGTTCTCATATATGTATTTGACATGCATTTTTACCTGGGGGACACAGACGTCAGTTGATCAGACGGGTGGAGAATCCTGCAGTTGGTGAAGGTGTATGTAGAGCTAGTATGGGACATACACTTTCCTGGGAAGTTAACTAGCGGAGAGGAGAACAGAACAAAAAGGCAAACTGTTAGTATTCAAACACATGATGCCAAACTACAACACTTAAACACTTCAACTGTGCAACCAACAGGAGGAAATATAGGTAATGATCAGCTTGTAAACCCAAAGCAAAAGCACCAGCACCCTTTTCCTCTCTAGATCTTAATGTGCTACTTTAGAGAGCTAACCTTTCCAACCAGCTTTGCTTTGCTGCACTGAAGTCAACAGTGACCCTGTCAGGTTAGCTCTGACCTTCAACTGAACAGTTAATGAGCATCAGGCTATACAATGTGTTCTAATTTGTTTCCTAAGGTAACATAGCAACAAATTAAAGATAGTTTCCTTCTTATCTAGTTATTTGGGCTTGTGTGACTCAAGTATTTTCTAGTCCAGCCTTGTTGAATCCTGTAAGTAGAGAGCATGCAGAATGACAAGATTTGTCCATGATGCAGCGTTTTTTGGCATTTTACTTTTCTTCACTAAATGTACTGTATCTCCATTGGCTCTTAAATTACTGAGCTTTTGCCAGTATGTGGCAAATCCATGGAGAAAGAAATCAACTTAAAAATTTCAAAATGTCATATCATCTGACTGCCACGTAACAACACGTGATCCAGGTAAAGTGACACGTGACAACATGTGGTTGTTACGTGTCACTTTGCCCAGATCACAACTTTCAACTTTACTGATCTCATTAGACATGAAGTAGTTTTATGTCCTAAATGAAAACACTTTACTACACTATATAACACATGCATTTACTTGACTAAAATATACTATATGTATTAGTTACACTGGTGTGTGTGTGTGTGTGTGTGTGTGTGTGTGTGTGTGTGTGTGTATGTGTATAAGAGAGAAGGTGACCTTAAACCAAAGCCACTAGGTCAACTCCAATATTAACTAGCCATGTGGTGTCATGTGGTCATGTGACTTGGACAGCTGCTGCTTGGACACCTGATATAGACACACTGACGTACTCACACTCTGGACCCCAGCCATGAAATTCTCATGTGTGTGTCTGTGTGACACACTGATGTTTTAGTGTAAGGGCTGACTGCTATAAGAAGTATGCTGAAATTAATCCTCCATATCAGGATGTCTGTTTGGAGTTATTCAACACTTAATAAATACTGTAGATATCTGTGCCTACTGGGTTCATGAAGTTTTCTACTATGTGTTAAGTCACAAAAAGTCCTTAAAAACAGTTCTAAAGGTAACAATCACTACTCTATGTTCTAAAATCATGTCCTTAGAGATCAGCTGTGTTGTAAAAGACACCACTAAGTAGCAGCTTTCAGGAGAACTGATTGAAGAGGGAAGGTGTAGGTTGCGTGAGATCTAAAAATAAATCTGACGCAAAGTGCAAAGGTGTATGAAAGAAAGCATGAATTGACAATGAAAGACTAGAAAGATGTGAATTATGTAAAAATAAAGAATTAAAAAATGTACTCTGATCAGATGGGGTACGATGGCTGCATGCATGAGGCCTGCCGGTGGGATGGGTGGGTGTGCGGTTGTGGAAGGGATGTAACATTGTGGTTGTGAGATGTCCAGTGAATGCCTCTCTCTCCCTCACCCCCCCAACTCTATTCATTAACTCCCTCCCCACCCTCAGGGCTCCAGGTTGAAAGTGGGGGTTGGGGATGGGGGTATGGTTGGAGAGCTTTGACCCCAGCTAAGAGGCTCCCTCACCAGGCATGCTGTCCGTGCTGGACTGTAAGGCCTGGAGGTCCTTAAGGTCCACCTGCCCGTTCATCTCAGAGAAAGACAGGAGAGTAGGAGAAGGGGAGGGGCTCGATGAGGGAAGGGCTGTGTTTACAACATGTCCATCTTTTCCTCTAAGCATTCCCCTAATCCCGCAAATTGCTCCGTGCAAAGTGTCATCACAGTCTCCGTTTTGGTTTTGGCAGACAGAGGGAGAAGAGGTAGAACATGGCTGATCAGAGAGAGCCGGACTCTCTCCTAACAGGCCCACAAATGAGTCAGTCGCTTCGTCTTCCTCTGGCTGGTCCAGCTGCCAACTGTCTTCCTGTTCCTGCTCATGTGCTAAAGTACAGAAGCCCTTTGTGACCACACCAGGCCGAGGGTCCAGCAGGCCTCCCATGTGGGGCTGGGCCAATTGCTGCCATGCATGGAGGGTAGCAGAACCTGGGGAAAAACCGAGGAAAAACTGTTTAATTTCAGTAGAGAATACATTAAAAGTACCAATTTATCTCCTCCTATCCGTCCCTGCAGAAACTGTAGATAACAAATATATCATAAATTGTTTCCCAATATACAGTTTCTCCATGTAAATTTATCTTCTAGATTTTAATATGCACTCAAAGGAATGACATTAGCAGCACTTTTGCAGTATCTGTGGTAACCAAAATGTAAAAATATCAGCCACATGATTACAGAGCCTGATCAATATTGGGGCCTGCAGCAATCAGTTTTAATCAGTGCAGTCTAAAAACTGGCTGTATGCAGATAGTGAAGTATGAATATCTGTCTGTTCAGTAAATGTCATTTCCACATTTAAATGTGTTAAAATGGATCTAAATAACCTTCAGCTGTTTACTGGAAGACATATATACATTCAGACACATATACAGGCAAGCAGATAGAGACATACACACACAGACACCCAAAGGGACAGAAGTCATGCATTTATAGACACAGACATGGACAGACAGGCGAAAGCACATTAGAGCCAACATGTCTTACAATAGAAAAAGATGAGACAGGGTGGCTGAATGAACTGTGTATATCAATATTATCTAGTCTCAGTCTCATTTCAAGTCCAATAAATGCTGTTTTCTCCTCTCAGAGATGTCAATATAGTAAAACAGCATGTAAAGATAACACACCAACAAAAGGAGAGAGAAAAGGAAGGTGAGAAAATTAGTATGATTTTATTCAAGAAATCCCCAAAAATGAAAATGGACAAGTAGAAAAGAGACAAAAGACAAAAGAAAAATGAAGAGGAAACCAAACTGAAATGTAGGAGAGCGAAAGGCATAGACAGAATGCAGCCTGGAGCTATTTTTAATTAGAAACAGAGTAAAGCAAAAAAAAAAGTAAAAAAAAAACATGATATTGTCCTACGCACTTACTAATATTTGTGATTCTCATAACACACTAAAAACCCTGAATGCTGGTTTCTTTTTTGCTGAAGTCCCAGTCAGCTGACTTTTAATGGATATAAAATTATCACCTGGCAACAGCCATAATTATAGTATATGATTAATTATAAAAGACACAACAATGTCCTGCAAACAATATCTGAGCAGGCCAAGAAATAAAGTTACATAAATGTCTGTACTGTTTTGTCCCACCACTTAACCAGCCATCATATACTTGAAATAAAATACTGTGTGACATGTCTCTAACCTTTAGCATGTAGTTGTATTTGTCTTTATTTATTTCAAGCATGCTAGGTGTTAAAGTCAACCTTGTGGTGTTAATCAGTGAACACTAGGTGGCGCCACTGCCACAAAGAATGGAAGATTAAAGAATGTTTTAAAAGCTATATATTGACATGTACTAGTAAAGTATCTCCTTTTAAGGCTGGTGGTTTAAGCTAAACCATATAACTATATGCTAAACTTTATTACTTGGATAAGGGAAGAACATTGAAGCTAAAATCAACATGAGCAAAACATTTTAGTGTAGATAAAGATTTAAAATCCAACAGCAAATAAATTAAACCTATTATGAAAATATCACTATTAACATTGTATGAAAATAAAAATTCTCTATTAAAACAAAAGGCAGTTGTGTGTGAATGCATGTGGTATTAAATACAATTTAAACACTAAATTGTATTGCAATTTAGTAGTGCATCATTTGTTTTTGTCTATAAAGACTTGTAAAAAAAAAAAAAAAAAAANTAAAAAAAAAAAAAAAAAACAAAAAAGGCAAAATGCTCACCTCCTTTGCTGTCTATTTAATATCTGCATTAGGCATTTAGGATGACATGTTCCTTTCAGAACTATTGCACTTTGACCCTTTTTTTTTTGCCAATTTTTTCCACAATATCTCTTCCTTTTAATAAATGTAAAGATTTTAGTGTACTTTGTCTCTGCGTGGATACTCAAGCTGTTTGATGCTCATCATTTAGTAATGGACCTACTTTATGTGACATTTCCAACCATATAATGTTTAATTTCTTGTATTTCCAAGCAAAAGATCTGTTTTGATAATGATATTCAGCACAAATTTCTATCTAAAATGTTAAGGGATGTGAATGCCTTAAGCCAGCACGCTGCTTTGTGCGTAACAAGCAATATATTAAACTATATTTCAAACCAGCAGCGTGGCTGTGTATGTCTGAAGTAAAAAGAGTGCTGCAGGTTCAAACTCCCCTCATGCTGTTCGAGCACCTCCAGCCGGCCAGTGACTGAAGCCAGCGGGGCGGCGAGGTGAGGCTGTGAGCTCGGCAGGCTGTCCAACACCAGCATTCTGGACCCGCCTTTCAGGGTCTGTGGATCTTTTGGACCACTCTGAAAGATTTTAGACTGACTGCGATTCATTAAAATTAGATTTTGTTGTTCATTCTGAAAGGTCTGATTGTGGTTCTGATCTGCATTTTGAAAGATGCGATTGTAATTTTGTTGCTGGTTCTGAGAGCGCTGGTCTTGATTCTGTCTGTGTTTCTGAAAAGTCTCATTTTTATTGTGTGAGGCTTCCTGAATGCTCTGACTTTGATTCTCATTTTTATTCTGCTGTGGATTATGAGACCTGTGACTCTGAGATGAATATTCACCTTCCAGTGGCTTTACAATCTGCAGCTTGTCAGGCAGGTAGGACCTCGCTGTGAAAGAATACCCAGACCAGATGCTTCCAAAAGAGGGATGTGAGCACAGTGACAACAGGCTCTCTGTTGGGGTCCCTGGGCCTCCTCCGCTACTCCCTCCACCTCCTTTTTCCTCCTCCTTGGCGAGGTAGGCCAGTTTTCTTTCCCTCTCCTCCTCGAAGAAGCGTTTTTCTGAGAGGTAGTTGTCACGGCGGAGAGACAGACGATGCAGAGCTGCTTCCAGGTCTCTGCTACCCGGAGTCCCAGGAGTGCCAGGGGGCCACTTGTTTGAATCCTCTGACCTGGAGAGATGGAGTAGGAGGAAGGGAACAAGAGAAGGGATTTAGAGAAGGTAGAGAGGCTTGGTGAGAAGAATTAAATCCAGGGAAGCTGTTGTTGGTTTGTCAGGCTCAGTCGGCTAAATGATCCTGCTGTTCATACCCATCATCAGGAGTCTCCAGGATACAGCTAGTTCTGTTGTCCAGGATAATCCCACTTCCTGTCTCACTACCGTATATGGAGTTGGCATGTGGTGTTCCCACCCGGCTGGACCGCCCTGAAGTGAAACATGAAGTCTGATTGGAGCCTGGGATGTTGAGGGGGGAGGGGGCTAATGATAAACGCTGCTGACGCATCAGGTTTAGGTTTTTCACTGTCTGAAACACTCGTTTTGGGTGAAGCCTGGAGAAACAAAGACACTGAATGTTACTTCATGAAACGAGACTTAAATCACTGATAAGGCCTTTAATTTTAAATACTTTTTTAAGTGGAAAAATTTTTTTAATTTGATCTACCTCTGTTCCTCTACTTCTGGATCATCCATCTGAAGTTCTTTCCTCATGGTTCCCTCTATTTCCGCTGCTAGAGAGTCCTGAAGAAGCAGAAAAAAAAAAAAAAAANATATATATATATATATGTTGAAACAATTCCAGGATAACTTGCTGTCTTTGTCCAACATTCTGAACCAAAATCTCTTTGCTATAGTTGACTTTGGCAAAAAGACTGTGTCAATAGTATTTTATCCAAATTACAACCATCTTTCCTTCTTTTCCTCTCTCACCATAGGAAACAGGCCCAGGGAATGAAAACGCCTTGGTGTGCTGAGCGGCAGAGTTTTATTCCTCAAGTTCTTCAGCTCCTCCTGAGCCTCGTGTAGCATCTCCATACACTCTGCATACTTATCTTGTAACTCCCGCAACTGCAGGAGAAGAAAGGAGAGAGAATGAGAGAAAAGACAGGTACAAAAATAAGCTACGTTACCATAGAAGATTTCCAGGTCTGTGTCCTGGGCCAGTAAGGCTCCTCAGTTATATCTACCATTGTAGTAAATAGAAAATTGTGCTCGGCATCAGTGTGGTAGATTTCCTCACCTCAGCAGTGAGTTGTCGCTGGGCGTCTTTGGCTGCTCCAAGGTGCTGAGTCAGCTCTTCATTCTCCACAGCATACTGCAAACACACCAGACATAGCACAAGGAGAACATGCATAAACCTCTAAAAACCATGACTAGTGTACTATGTTCTTCACATTTAACATCATTGTCAGTATGAGAGAGGCCGCATACCAGCTTGGCCTTCTTCTGGAGGTCTACGATCTGAGAAAGGAGGTGCGTGATCTCCTCCTGCTGTCTGGAGGCATCCTCTGTTTTTTTGGCCAGCTCCTCAGCCAGGGAAGAAAGCTGCAGGTTGGCATCACCTGGAGACATCAGTATGCAGCAAAAATGAGAATCTCCCAAAAGCCTTTTCTCGCTACTGCCTCACTGCTTGGAGTTTGGAAGTAGCGAACATTACTGAATAACAACGATTAGAGAAAAATAAGCATGTCTGTAAGCATGATTATCCATCCGTCAAATACTCACGTAGTTCTTTGACACAGTCGTTGACCAGCTGCTGCTCTTTCTCTTCATATGAGATAGTTTCTATCTCCAAATGACTGGCCTGGAAAGGAAACAAACACAAACATTATTAATAATAACCCGCGAGACATTATTGATCAACCAAATAAACAACATTACTCGTCTTGGAAAAGAAAGAATACATGGCTACATGACAGAATACATGGCTGTGAATGAGAGGGACTCAAGACAGAATACATGGCTGTGAATGAGAGGGACTCAAGTGGAATGGTGAGGTTACAGGGAATAGAGATAAAGAAGGTGGAGGATTTTAAGTACTTAGGGTCCACAGTCCAGAGCAATGGAGAGTGTGGAAAAGAGGTGAAGAAACGTGTGCAAGCAGGTTGGAATGGGTGGAGAAAAGTGTCAGGTGTGATGTGTGACAAAAGAGTCTCGGCAAGAATGAAAGGAAAGGTGTACAAAACGGTGGTGAGACCAGCGATGTTGTATGGCTTAGAGACAGTGGCACTGAGGAAAAGACAGGAGGCAGAGCTAGAGGTAGCAGAGACTAAAATGCTGAGGTTCTCTTTGGGAGTGACGAGGATGGATAGGATCAGGAACGAGTACATCAGAGGGACAGCGCATGTTAGATGTTTTGGAGATAAAGTCAGAGAGGCCAGACTGAGATGGTTTGGACATGTACAGAGGAGGGATAGTGAACATATCGGTAGAAGGATGCTGAGGTTGGAACTGCCAGGCAGGAGGCCTAGAGGAAGACCAAAGAGGAGATTTATGGATGTAGTGAAAGAGGACATGAAGTTAGTTGGTGTGAGAGAAGAGGAGGCAGAGGATAGGGTTAGATGGAGGCAGATGATTCGCTGTGGTGACCCCTGAAGGGAAAAGCCGAAAGGAAAAGAAGAAGAAGAAGACTCGTCTTGGAAAAGAAAGATGGTTAACATTAATAACCAGAAGGCAATTCTCAGATATGACTTTTCATAACAATCAGTATCATTATCTTCACAACTGAACTATATCTAAAATCTATTTCCACAACATTCCTGTGTGAATACATATAGTAGTTTACCAGAGGAAAAAGTATGATGTCATTCTGAGTTTAAAATTGGGTTAAAATTATAATGGTGAATATTCTTGTCTTGAACATGGACATGCCTTCCTGTTACATAGGGTTTTTATAATTTTGTATAGCAATTTTAAGATGCACTTTAATGTGTGAGCATAATGTTGATTTCATCTGAACCAAAATCAATGCCTGTGCAAGATACACTGCAAAAAAAACTGAAATAGACAGGAGGCCAAAAGAGATTTTTGTGTTTCTTCCTGATTTAATTTGTAATTCTGACAGCTGATTGGCCAAAATCCAATGATGCCCACAGTTCTACTTGACATTCATTGCTCAGTATAACATTTACCATATATATATATATATATAGATATATTACTAGAATGTACCTATAATCTAAGTTTTCCTTGTGTGTGTGTGTGTGTGTGTGTGTGTGTGTGTGTGTACCTCAGATCGCAGTGATTTGTTTTCTTCCTCCAGATCTTTGAGCTTCTTCTGCAAGGAGTCCAAGGGGAAATAACTGGGTGTTGTTATGTTGGGTTCAATGGGTCGCACACTGTAAACACACACAAATGGACACATGAGAGAAATCAGCTGATCAATCAATAATCTATTAATATTCTGTATGTTAGTGTACTGGCCATTGTAGGCAGCAGTATTTTGGTGATTTAAAAAAAAAAAAAAATCATAAATTTTAGAACTAAAACTATCAACATTATGATTGATTAAGTAAAGCGTAATTGGTGATGATGAGTGTTTCTTGTGTAATTTGTAATTAGGCTTGTTAAACAACTGAAGGAGTCAATGTTTTATAGCTCGTGAAAAACAACTCATTATTGTACTGTGGTGGATACACATTTAACAACTTATTAACATTTATAATTTACAGTGATGGTGGGAAAATTCCTTGTTGTATTGGCTATGTCAGTTTATTATACAAGCTGTCTAGAAGGCATTGCTTGACAACAGTAATAATGAGCAGCATTTATCAAAGCTAACAGGGAAGTGTTGGGTTATTTTTGCTTGCAGTGTTTGCATTAGATTTATAAAATCCATTACATAGGAATAATAATGTAGAGTGGAGGAGAGAGAGGAGATTCTTACGGTGTGGAGGCGGTGGACTCCCCCTCACTTTCCTCTGCAGCAGTGGTGTAGAACTGCAGCAGTTCATCTTTCATGGACAGGTCATGACGCAGCTGAGAAACCTATAAATCACATACATACACGTGGTGAAAGATCCATGAGGTAAAGAGTGAAAATAGATACAACTTTAATGTTCTATTACTCTAAAACCACAGTTTTAAAAGAAGAGCGTGCTGGTGGTTGTGCATGTTGCAGGGCAAATTGGTATAATTCGTAGCTTTGCATATATTTTATTTTACATTATTACCTACCATTTTCAACACATACTCTTAGTTTTAGATTGAATTTGTTGCCTTCCAGACATCCATTTCAATACACAACAAGTTTTTTTCCAAAGGAAGAAATGACAGAATTGACCCTTTCTTAATGGTTGCTATTTTTTGCTATTTTGGAAGCCAAATGTCAAATTTCCGATGTTTGTAAATCATTGAATGCACCACCAAGAACATTTGAAAAGAGTGTCTGCTTGCATACTTTAGACAACATGTTAATAAAAATATCTTAAATTAAGGTAGGAAATTTTTCACAGTAATGGATGATTTATCTCAAGCATTTGTCAAAACTTTGCAAGTTTATTTTCATATCATCGTCATGGTGAAATGACTGGAAAACAATGGATGCCTGAAAGGTAGGAGATCAGTTTATGATATGCTTCAGAATGGGCATGGGAAAAAATAAGCAGAACTGCAAATTTTTATTTAAAAAAAAAAAAAAAAAAAAAAANCAACCCCCCCACACACACACTCTTTCTCTCTCTCTCTGTGTCTCTTTACCTCCTCTCGAATGTGTTCTACTTGCTCCTCCAGCACGTCATTCCTCTCGCTCAGGGCTTTGTTTTTCTTCAGCAGTGACTGTCCAATACGAGCCGCCAACTCCAAGTCACGTTCTTTCTGCACACACAGGCAAACGATAGGTTTAGTTTATGTTTACACAGAAACATGAGTTCACATACATGAAGGTCAGAAGGTTCTGATTTAAAAAGTTTTTTTCTTCTTTTGCAAAATCCCCTAACCTTTCAAAATCTAATGTTCAGACACCTGCTAACTTTTTTGCACCATTGTAGAAGGCACGTCATTTTAATGTCTCTGTGAAAGCAGTCTTCTCCTGGGACTATATTCCCTTGCGGAAACATACATGTTTTTTTTCTCTGCAGACTGGTGAAATTAACTGACAAAAAAATTCAACAGATGTGTTTGCACTGTGAATGGATTAGCTATGTCAACCATATTTCTCTACAAGTTAATTTTCATAGTGTGCTGGAATGAACTGAAACTAATGGCAGTCTGAAAGATCGGAAAAACAAATCTAATATTTACCGTTACAGCAGTAAGTTCTGGAAAATGGTTGGCAGTACTGTAACGTGTATGCAGGTAATATTTAATGTGCTCAAACATGCAAAATCACCAGGATGGCCTTTTAAGTCTTAGTAAATGCATGTTATGTCAAATGGAACTCAGTGGAATTCTTGCTAACAGGTTGAAACATCCTTACCCCTCCATTCTGTTTTTAATGGTGTCACATATTAAGTGCAGTGTTTAGTTAATAGATGCATTCCTGTGTGTGTGTTGAGTCCCATGGTCCATTTAACAACTGCTGACATCATTTTGTTATTTTAACCTTTTTTATTGATCAGAGAAAGCTGACTGAGCATGAATGTTTGACATTCTGTGGGCCACAGTGAAGCTGATATAGATCAGAGAGATTTTGAATATCTGCTGTATGAACAGGTCTTGTGTTGTGGTTCTATCAAGCCGCTTTTGTCATGAACCTCACAAACCAACCTGTGTTTAGGCTATCTGACCACATTATGGCTATAACTGATACCGCTGGGTGGAAGCAGCTGACCGACGTGCCTCACAGTAAGCCCTGTTTATTCTGCCCCGATTCTTCTCAACATTCTCTTACCTCCTCTAGCAGTCGTGTGACAGCGTCAATGTCGCTGTAGGTCTTCGTCATCTGGCCCACTCTGTCAGCACACAGTACTGCACAGTACAGCAGATAATGAGAGAGAGAAAGATAAGAGAGCTTTTAAGTTGATCATCTCCTCACAGAATCATAAAACAAGAATTTTACAAGCAGCACATTTGGCATTGAATCACATTTTAAGCTCGCAAAAATTTATTATTGTACAACACCCCGTAAAACATAGATAGTACACTTTTTCCCACTCTCATGTTTGGTGAGTTTTGGCTTTTGCCATGGGTTTAGAGTGTATTTTAAAGGGAACATATTACACTTTGTTTCCCCTCATTTCTGTTGTGTAATATAGAGAGTATATGTTAAACAGTCTTCACAACTATAGAAAATGGAAACCCCTGGGTCCTGAACTGCATGAAGCTTCATTTTGATCAGTCTTTACTTTTGTAACATGTTTCTATCCACATGTAACACGTTTGAATTTACACACCTGGTTAGACACACCCATGTAACAAGGCCACCAAGTGAGCGTTTGGCCAGCATTTGTGTTTCACAGTCGCAACAAAGCTGTGTTTTTAAGAAGTGGCTTTAAAAAGACAACACCTAGAATGGACTGTTTCTACTCAGTATGCACAGTGGTGATGCAGCAAGGGAGAGCAGAAGTTGATCAATTTGTTTTGCACATTAAAGCATTGCGAAAATAGCCCCCCAAACGAAAATATGATCTGGAAATCTGAATATTTTCCTTTTAAGGTAAAATGTAGCCAGTGAAATGCCAAAGCAATATCTGAGCTGTAACGGCATTTTAAAGTGTTTATTTTGTAATTCTGTATATTTTATTGCAATATTATCACCCACTGCTGTGACAGCTTAATAGAACTTACCACAAATTGATCTATGAAGTTTTAAATAAATTCAAGATTACATAAAATGTTACATAAATCTACATTATATAAGCTTCTAAGTGTTTCCATGCAGCAGTGTTTGTTGTAATACTAAATAAGAGGTAAAGTGACTGACAACACATCCCCCTCTTATCTCCTCCTCTTACACACTTTTTCTTATTGTAAGGTCACAAGTCATATTAGGTTTCTGAGAAGTACACACACCTACACACTCAAAGATAGCTTCACACTGACCCACACAGGCCCATCAATCATCAAACTAGCTAATGATTAAGAAACGATAAGTTATTGAATGCAGACACAGAGGTCAGTGTTAAAGGGCACGCCCGTGCATGTCTATTATGCAGCTGCACTGGTGCAAATACATCAACTCCCTTCACTTACAGTAAAATAATACAAGCCATTATAGCACCAAACTGGTTCTAGTCAGTATTCTTAGAAAACACTCCAGTTTAGAAGGACAGACATTTTGCCAGTGTTGACACAGTACACATGCAGCACAATTGCTATGGAAAAACCCAGGTCTCTCTGCATGCAAAAGAGAGTTGCCCAATGCAAACAGCATATTTTCATATTGCCACACAGTTTATGCAATGTATGGCTGCTGGAAGAAAACCACAGGTGACAGGTCCTTACATGGCCGCAGATGGTCCTGCTTTAGATAAAGATACTGAAAGTTCCATCAATGAAACTATGATATTGAATTTGTTTTGGTTTCTTTCGTCAGGGAAGCATCAATGAACATGCACGCTACTGGTCAGCTTTACAGAAGCATTTTTCATTTTGGACGACGGCACATATCACTTTTCACCCCATGATTTTCCTGGCTGATCAGGGATTTCAACCACTAACCTGAATCAATCAATCAATCAATCAATCAAATGACATAAGTACCACCTGCATTGTGCAGTCAAGAGATTTTGCCTTAAAAAATAGTAACAAAATTCTATAAATTTATTTGTATCTATATTTCAATAAATATCACAACTTTGACCCTTGACTTTGATCATGGCTTATGGTTATTTAATTCTACAAATAAATGGCTTCTGCTGAAAATCTGTCAAATACCAGTGTGAAACAGGCATGGCCATGCAACGCAAACATGCACACGTGATGCACATATAACATTCAGCAACAGTGTCTCTCCTGAGTATGTTGTCACCAAGGCAACAAATCAACATGGTTATCAACAGGAAGTATGTGTATGTGCATACACAAAAAATGCATCTACCTCTTTGCTCTCTGGCCTCTATTGAGATTATAGATTTGATAGCACAAGGAGTTGCTTGTTTATCTGCTACACCTGTATGTGTGTGTATGTATGTGTGTGTGTGTGTGTATGTGACTGATAACCATGCTGATTTCTTTCCAGAGAAACACTCCACCTAAGTTAGACATTAAGAGGAAATAAGTGAACAGGCTGTTATACCAGGTAGATTTGCTTTTCCCAAAAATATTTTTCCACTATATACACAATATAGACTAAAGTAAATGTTAGGATTTCATACTTTCAATAAAATCAGAGGATCAGGTTGATGTTATATTCCCTTACTGATTTACTTTGTTAAATCCACTTCAATCAGAAAAAAAGCAATGAAGACAAAGGAAGGCACAGGTTAGAGGAGACAATTACAGCCTGGGTTGTGTAAAAGGAGGTGTAACTGAACACTGGAAGGTGATTAGGATGTTTTTTTTTTTAAGTTTTATACACAGAGCAGGTAACTTCAGACAGATGTGACTGCTCTCCTTCTTTCTTTCACTGTCAAGTGGAGGATAAAGGAGAGAGAAAGGGCAAGTCCTAATATTCACCAGAAGCCCAGTTGGTCACAACAGGTAGTATGTGTAACAATTTCAGCAAAGGTCTCAGTCTAAATATAGTTAAGGTTCAGTGTGAATCTATTAGCAGACACTCCAGGCTTTCTGTCTGTCTGGTTTTCAGCAGGGGGTAGATGGAATGAGTTAGTCTAATAATCCTACTACTGGGCAACAGACAACACAGGCTGAAGGACAACAAACACACACCAAGGCAACACGCAGAAAGGACACATTCCACCTTAATGTTCAATCTATGACTATAATTTCCTTGTTGGACAACTCTAACAGATAACTTGCCCCTGACTCTCTGTCTCTTATGACCAATCATGAATATTGATTGTTTGAAAGGTAAACTTCTGTTCATTCACTAACTTTTGTAGTTTACTTTCGGACAACGGAAGAATCCTGGCTTCCTGCATGGCGCTGCAATGTCTATGTCCACATTTCTCTGGCTACATGTTCCTCTATCTGTCATCTTCATCATCCTCTCAGACTCTTGTCATGTGAAAAATGAACATCTGCCTAACATAAAAATTCAGTGATCAAACATTCAGCTAACAAAAGGAATATCAAACTTCACCCAACATGTATCTTTGTTCATTCAAAACATATGAAATTGTAGCATGCTAACATTTTTATACATTTTTATAATAAACAAAAATGAAGTCACTGCTGCGATTAAGAGCCAAGCCCATGTTTAAACATGTCAAACAGGCAGGCAGATGAAATGTACTCTCTTGCGACTTCATACTACCAAGAGGGACAGCGCTTGTAGCAGAGAGCCACCTGAGACAAGAAACCTCTAATAGCTTTCAGTAAAGACATCAGAAAAGACATATTACCGAGAAGTGTAGAGATAATTCAAAAGGGATTCTTTAGAGAATCCCTTTTCCAAACAACTTCACTGCAGAATAAATGGCAACTGCAAGAATCAAGACAGAAACACATACCGTGCAAGCAAGAGACAGTGCGTCCTTAATTACAAGGATGACCATAAACTACCTTCACACAGAACTTGCTGGTCTTCATCCTCCTCCTCCTCCTGATCTGTGCTTCCAAGACTGGAAAGACAAACATATTCCTCTTCCTCATCCTCATGATGGTCGGAATACTCCAGTCTGTCTTCAGTGGCAGGAGATGTGGACAACGCCATGCTCCCCTCTGGCACTACGGCTAACTGCTTAACCACAAAATCTGCAGGTGCAACACCATGGTTCCTACCTGAGCTGTGTGCCTTTGCGGGTGTGTGTGTGTGTTCAAACTATGAATAGGTTATGGCTGTGTGTGTAAAAGTGCACATCTACCAAAGTCTGTCCGAAAGAGCAGGGACAGTTTCTTTCTGCAACTCCTGTGCATAACTGGCAAAGTCTGTGTGTGTGTTTAAGAAAGCCTATGTGTGAATGTGCGTGTTTGTCTGCTGTGTGAGTTTCTAGAAGAGTGTGTGTATCATTTGTCCCTGTGTTGGCTCAGACAGACCAGATAAGCTGACTATAAGCTGACTCCTCCCCATCTCATCTGTGACTGGTCAGTGAATGGCCTACCCTATTTTGTCACAGACAGGAGGGATGTAAACACACAAGCACACACATAGCTGTCCATCAGGTTTTAAGGCTATAAAACTAGATTAAACAGACTTAATATAAGAGATGAGAGCATTTTAAATAATCTGTCATGTTATATTTATCCCCATAATCATCAACCTTTCAGCTTGAGTCATTTTACTATTTAAAGGGTTGAATCCCACAGGCTGGTGTGTATATGAACAAACCAGAGCTGAGAGAGAGACCTGATTCTAAGGTGGGGCTCAGACAATGAAACCCCCCTCTAGTAAAAGTAACTTGGTACAGTCCAGTTCGGCCTCTATGGTAACAGCAGGGCAGAGACAACAATGGCAAACGTGCACCTGTATCAAGGGTGGAGCCAGTCACAGGTAAATGTTTAATGTGTGAGAGAGTAGTGGGATATCCCGCTAACTTGGGAATTCTGTTCCCATGAAGCTGGCACACTTTTAAAATAGGTTAAAGAGTGAGCCAGTTCTGAGCGCTATCAATAGAGAGAGATGACAGAGAGAGGAGAGATGGAGGGGGAGGCAAAATTAAATGAAACATGGTGTAAATTTGTGATAATGGACAAACATCAACATAAGAGACAGCTGAAATATATTTTCTCTTCCTCTCTGTCTCTCTTGTTCACACATGCCTAAAGTATGACCTAACCGTTTTTTTTTTTTTTTTTTTTNTTTTTTTTTTTTTTTTTTTGGCTGCAGTTTCTGGAGTATTCTGGATACGATTAAATATTAGATGGCATGTAAACATAGTCATTGAAGACTGTAGACACACAGCAGACACAGCACACATGGTCACAAAGGGCTCAGACACAAAATATTATATCTGGATGTGGCCATGTCTTAATTACATTTTAAGAATTACATCAGTATAAAGTCTTCTTCTTTTCCTTTCGGCTTTCCCTTCAGGGGTCACCACAGCGAATCATCTGCCTCCATCTAACCCTATCCTCTGCCTCCTCTTCTCTCACACCAACTAACTTCATGTCCTCTTTCACTACATCCATAAATCTCCTCTTTGGTCTTCCTCTAGGCCTCCTGCCTGGCAGTTCCAACCTCAGCATCCTTCTACCGATATGTTCACTATCCCTCCTCTGTACATGTCCAAACCATCTCAGTCTGGCCTCTCTGACTTTATCTCCAAAACATCTAACATGCGCTGTCCCTCTGATGTACTCGTTCCTGATCCTATCCATCCTCGTCACTCCCAAAGAGAACCTCAGCATTTTAGTCTCTGCTACCTCTAGCTCTGCCTCCTGTCTTTTCCTCAGTGCCACTGTCTCTAAGCCATACAACATCGCTGGTCTCACCACCGTTTTGTACACCTTTCCTTTCATTCTTGCCGAGACTCTTTTGTCACACATCACACCTGACACTTTTCTCCACCCATTCCAACCTGCTTGCACACGTTTCTTCACCTCTTTTCCACACTCTCCATTGCTCTGGACTGTGGACCCTAAGTACTTAAAATCCTCCACCTTCTTTATCTCTATTCCCTGTAACCTCACCATTCCACTTGAGTCCCTCTCATTCACAGCCATGTATTCTGTCTTGCTGCGGCTAACCTTCATTCCTCTCCTTTCCAGGGCATATCTCCACCTCTCTAGGTTTTCCTCCACCTGCTCCCTGCTCTCACTACAGATCACAATGTCATCTGCAAACATCATAGTCCAAGGGGATTCTTGTCTAACCTCATCTGTCAGCCTGTCCATCACTACAGCAAACAAGAAGGGGCTCAGAGCTGATCCTTGGTGTAGTCCCACTTCCACCTTGAACTCCTCTGTCACACCTACGGCACACCTCACCACTGTCTTACAGCTCTCATACATGTCCTGCACCACTCTAACATACTTCTCTGCCACTCCAGACTTCCTCATACAACACCACAGTTCCTCTCTCGGCACCCTGTCATATGCTTTCTCTAGATCTACAAAGGCACAATGCAGCTCCCTCTGACCTTCTCTGTACTTCTCTATCAACATCCTCAAAGCAAATACTGCATCTGTAGTACTCTTCCTTGGCATGAAACCATACTGCTGCTCAGAAATGCTGACTTCTGCCCTTAGTCTAGCTTCCACTACTCTTTCCCATAACTTCATTGTGTGGCTCATCAACTTTATTCCTCTGTAGTTGCCACAGCTCTGCACGTCTCCCTTGTTCTTAAAAATCGGCACCAGCACACTTCTCCTCCATTCCTCAGGCATCCTCTCACTCTCTAAGATCTCGTTGAACAACCTAGTCAAAAACTCTACTGCCACCTCTCCTAGACACTTCCATACCTCTACAGGTATATCATCAGGACCAACTGCCTTTCCACTCTTCATCCTCTTCAGTGACCTCCTCACTTCATCCTTACTAATCTTTGCAACTTCCTGGTTCACAATGGTCTCCTCTTCTACTCTTCGTTCCCTCTCATTTTCCTCATTCATCATACATCAGTATAAAGTAATTGTACGAAATATGAGGACCTCCTGTACTCTTCGTGAACTGGACCAAGTTAAAGCTCTGACACAATATTGATTTCATTAAATGTGGATCATTTTTGAAGGGGATTTGTACATAAAGAATGATCTAAAAGCTTCACAACCACTCCCAAAAATCATTAAACAAACAAATATAGAAATGTTTCATCAGGAAAAAAACCTTTCAAAATTCATTCAAAATGGCTACAAAAGGCTGTTACCATCAAGGCAGAACACACAAACACAGCATTGTATTTACCAGGCTGTGCTGCTAGTTTACACATGTTCAATAGTGTCTTCTAGAAAATGGACATAAAAGGGTAGAATCCTATGTAAAACCAGCTTGTTTCCAGAGGGACAAATTTAGGTATGTAATCTGTTATTAACAGGATCTTTGCAATGACGCATGATGGAAATTATTTTCACACTTCAGAAAAATGTTTTTTATTCCTGCTTAGTTAATCATTCAATTTGATAGACTTCTCTGTAGCCTGTTAACTTGATTCCAGAAATATTTTGAACTTCTCACATCATTTAAATTAGTCAGTTGGATTTAAGTTGTTAAGCATCAATAAAATGTTTATTAATGCTAATTAGTCATAAAATAATACACTATTCTGGGCATTATTCCATCAATGAAGCACCCACAGAAGGGTTTTCACTTACACCTCTTCTGAGGACTGTGTGGGCAAATACATCTTTGTGGATCTGCTGGTAGGACAGTTGCATCTATTAGGGCAGGATAAAATTTGCCTTTAAGATACTTTCATGTTTTATGTTTATATAGTGAGTTTAATAACTTCAGCATGATCAGGTGGACTGTGTTGGTGCGCAGGGGCTCTAATAAGCTTTCCAACAAGAGCAATCATGTTATATTTGCCTTACTCTCATTAGCATTTTTAATAAGACCATTACTGCAGCCTTATTGAAAACCTTCAAAATTTTCAGATTTTTCTTTTCAGTGTCAGTCCATCTGAGCTGCCATAGTAAAACCAAATCCGACACTAAATATGGGACATATCTAAGAAGTCCAATTTTCAGCTTATAGTCACTGCTGAATTGGTATAATTATTATAATTGGTTCTAAAAATGGATGCCTGCTTGTTAGCTTCTTGCATGCTTGAGTAAACCCATTCAAAAGTCCAATGGGTGGAATGCTGCAACAAAAGACTCCTGGACAAACAACGTTCAGAGCTTCTAAATGGGTTGCCTCTCTAATTGATTTTCTGGTCACATTCACTCTTTACACTTTAGTACTTTGTCCTTCTTCCTCTGCATACACTCTTGGCTCTCCGCCTCGTTGGTCTTTTGTGAGAATGAGATATATTTTATACAGCATTACAAAATTGGACAAGAAATTTAGATAAAACTTTAGACAATATAATAAATGTATCCATCTCCTTTCAGCGGCTCTCCTTCTAATGTCTTATGACTGGCAAACATCATTTTGGTATTATTTTAATTTCCTGGATTTAACAGTTTTGTATCAACTTGCATCTTGCAAATGTTTGTAAAATTTAATTTCATGCAGGAGCTATGGTGACATCACCAACAAAGCAGCTCCAGTCAGGGAAGTGCCTTTTGTCTTGTTTGCTTATTAAGTTGCATACAGCTGCAGGGATAGCTTATTGTTCCGGAGATGCGTTTTGAATTCTTTGCTAAAGGTAAATGCAAGCTCTGGTGACATAACGGAGAATAATAACAATATGGACGCTGTGTGTAAAAACAAAAAAACAAAACAAAACACAAACAACTGGTTTGCATGTTAACACCTCATAGCAAAGTGCATTTTACAGTTTTAAAGAACTGAAATGATCAAATGTTTGCTCATGCTCTATGTTTTGTGCCTGAGCTTCATTCTGTGTCCTATGTCACATCTCCTCTCTAGGTTTCCCATCTCCTTCTTTCTTAATGCTGCTCTTCTGTCCTATTTGCCCTCCATCCATCCAAGTCTTTGTTTTGAAGACTTCCTGAGGTGCCAGAGAATATTTGGCAGTTTGATACTAACAAGAGCAGCTTAGAGCAGCATGCAAAGCGATGCGCTAAATATAAATCAGCCTACTTCCGTATCGCTCCCTTGTATATCTGAGAATAACACCAAACCAGCTGCTTTCTATTTCTGCTCCGGCAATCCACAAGAAAGCAGTTTGATCACTTCATCATCATGCCTAATTGTAAAACATATTCTGAGTGTCTTGCAGGAACTTGCTGTATCCAAAAAGACATTTCTGGGGATTGGGAATCACAGCAACAAGGTAACTAAGTAACCGAGATAATGTAGTGTAAAGTGCACTGCTTATTAAGGAGGTGCCCATTACATCTCAACCATTTATATAACTATTTCTACAGAGCATTTCTGATATGCATGCATAATGTGCTGCACATAATAGATTATATTTTTATTTTCTTATTTTGCTCTCCTTTCATCAAAACTTCACAATACGTACCAAATTCAATTCTATCAAAACATTTGATTGTATATTATGCATCTGTGAGCAGCCAAACAGAAAGCATTTATTGCAAATAATCATTTTATCGAGTGAAATGAATCACATTATACATAAAAATGAAGCACCACAACTAGGTGCCAAGTCAGGAGAGGAGAGAGGATGAGGGAGGATTGAGCTAGAGGCAGAGTGCCAAAAGACTGGTAATAAACCAATAAACCAATATAACCCGCTAGTCACACACATCATGACACTGCATCATTATTACATGTCTTAACTGTGCGTGTGTCTGTAGATTCAGTACCACAAAGTTAGTAATAGTTTGTCAAACGCACGATTGTAAGCTGTTGTAACAAACTGGAGTGCATTATGTGTATGGACCTCACTGCTCCAAATTTTATGATTCATTCATTTATGCGGAGCAACATTGGATTTATTAGACATAGTTGTTCCTAATGACTTTTTCCCCTTCTATATTAGTGCCATTTTGGTAACCAGTCCCAAATCCTTATTAGGTGTTTAAATTTTACAGTTTCCTCAAAAAGCTGCAAACGTCTTGATATTGCACTGCAACTTTGTCACAAAGGTGAACCACTAGCTGCCTACGTCTTCTCACCACTACATAACATCAGCTCCCACACAGCATCTGTTATGACACCCACTGAATCAGCAGCTCAAACACTTACTATAACATTTGCCTTGATATTTCTTTTGCGAGGATCATTCTAATAGGTCACATTCTCTGGGTGTTCACAGGAATGGAAGACGTACAAGCTGAACTGATTTTTGACAAGGAGGCACACTAAAAGGCATTCTCTTTTTTTTTATTTTTACTCTTCGTTCCCTTTCTTTACAGTATTTTAATGGATGAAAATAAAGCAAAATGATGATCTGAATATTTTTTGGTGGAAAACTGATGTTTATCTTAGATCTTAGAGTCTAATCTGGGGTTACATGTCTCACAGGGCATGATATGACACCAGGTCTGTGCCTGCCTGCTCTATACAGCATGCCAGTGATGCAACACATAGTTCAATAATCATACCATCAAAGCCTCTTAGATATATTTGACTCCTAAATTCCCAATACACATAATAGAGAGACTCTTGCCACTATTTAGTCTGTTTCAGTCTCTTCAGCTCCATCACTAATAAGCTGAGATCAAACTCTTCTTTTGTTGTACCAGTTTAGTTTCTAGACAGCTCGTCTTGTTTTGATTTGTCAATACAGCTACTGTGTGTTGAAAGTACCATATATATTTCTCTTATATACTGATATATTCAGTATAGCCAGTATATATTAACTTGAGGAGCTTCTGACTAACACTAGTTTCAGTTTAGTTCAACTATAAAACACTATGTACAACATGAATCTAGCTCGAATCACCTTAACAGTCGCACCAGTCCAGCTATGGCATCATGTTTTGACGTGACACTTCAACAACAACACTTCACTGTGTAAAACTGCTTCAAACCTTACCATCAGTACATTCTTCATAGTACCAGTCCAGTTCATAGTAGTCTGCCTTGACAAACCTCTGACCTCTCGCCTGCCCTCGTCTCTTCATCCTCAGTGCTCTGATAGACAACCAAACTGTTTCCAGTGTCCCAGCGTTCTTAGCTGTAACATCACTGATAAAAACCAATGTCCCAGCATGCTTAGCGACAACCAGTCTTTTAATCACTGATAGTGTCAGTCACTCAGCCAGTATGCAGATCTGCTATCCCAGCATGCTCAGCAGTTACCAGCTGCCACAAGGTTTTGTCCCACAGTCATTGTTGATGAGAATCTGCCCAGGCTCAACATATGTCCTTTCTGTCCCACATTCATTAGCAGCAAATTGTCGCTGTATTACGCTCCATATTTGTCTGCATGCCATCTCACAGCACTGCCATTATGATTGGCTGCCAGCGTACAATAAAACCTTGTCACTATGTTGTCCTTTTGTCCATTATTTAGTTCTTCTTTGTTTCAGCAAAGACGCCAGTTGGAATCTGCCATCTTCTGTCAAACTGAGTCATCTCTCTGTCAGTGGGTTGGCTGTCTTCCTTTCTGCCCATCTTTTAGTTTCCTAAATCACTCCAATGGGGTGCAAAGCATCAGCAAGTGTATCCGATTTTATCCTCTCACGTCTCCCTCCATTTATAGCTCTGCTTGATTTCCTGTAAATGTATCGTTCTGTGCTTCTTACTATCTGTCCTCTGTCTCTTTGAGGTCATCGTTGTCTTCTCTTTTGCTCAGTGACAGCACTAGTTCTGCACATGGATCACTGCATCACTAACAATTACTCAATAAATGCAGAGAGAGAGAGAGGGAGAGAGGGAGAGAGAGAGAGAGTGAGAGAGACAGAAGTCACGGGTTTTGCAGCAGAAATAATGAAAATCATGACTCACAGGACTGGGCGAGGTTAGAGGATGCACACAGCCAATCAGAGGAAGCAATACCCTCAGCTTGCTCCCACCCTCTCTGTTTTCATATGAGCATCATCTCCCCCTCCTCTCCTCTACTTTGTCCTTCTGTGTGGTTACTATAGTAACAGGCTCAGACTCCAAGGCCTGAAGCTGAGCAGCATGTACAAGCAGTTCTCAGGAAGGCAGGAAAGCACTGTTGTGTTGGCAGAGGTGACGTGGCAAACACAAAATGAATGGACAGACAGAATGTGACTCATGGATTGGTCATTTTAACTGTGGAATGATGAAATCAACACAGAGTGCATGCAACTCAACAAGCTGCCATCATGACAAAAACAAAATGCAAAATAATGATTCTTTCAATGACAATAACATCAAAATTTAAGGGCAGTCAGTTTAATGCTAATGTTTAGATCCCTCTATTCATTTGAAGGCTACATGAAAACAGAATTGAGCTAATATTAGGCCTGGACGACTGACTAACAGGCTAACTGCAGAATGCCAACCTGGTTCTTACTGGGAGGAAGCTGACAATGCTTGTTTCTGATGTTGCATGAAAAATTATCTCATGTTATGTAGACATACGCACAAAACTCCTTTAGCTTGTATTAAAAAGGAACTAAAAATCACATCATCTTTTTTTTTTTTTTTTTNTTTTTTTTTTTTTTTTCAAACAACAATAGACTTCTACATAAAACCTATGAAATGTTTGGGTTTGATCTGCCAATCAGAAAGCCAGCTCTGTCTAGTCAGACGTGTGGGTGTGGTGTCATCACAACATGGAGTAAAGCACAGTCCTCATCTCTATTGGTCAGCTGACTATGTGTCATCATCTCCTCTACCATATCCTGTTCTGACATAGCAGGTTACATATGTATTAAATAAATTAATAATCATGGGGTGATGCAACATTGTACATACTGTGAAAATTAAACTGTTGAATAATTAAACACAGCAGACTCAATGTCAAGATGTATGTTGGAGAGGACAAAACATTCACCTAATGCTCTACATACTAAGTATGATTTCCTGTCCTGTTAAAGATCCAGTGTCATTTGACCTCCACACATGACCCATTATCACTGCTCATACATCACGGGATTTATGGTGCTGGTATCAGGCTATCTATTTTAGGAAATAACCAAAGTGAATTGAATACTAAGGAACAAAAGTGGTGTTGGTTATTTAGCAAAATGCTACGCAGATTGTCCTGCTCCATGTCTTTAATATTTCAACATAGCATTCTGAGGTTACATATGTCAGCACAGGGCATCAAGTTTAAGTTCTACTTCTCGATATAGACTATTTATAAGACGGCTGAACTATTTTAGGAACAGTTTTATTTTGAGTCACTATACAAGCAGACATGAACTGAGATCTGAATTATGGATGATAAAACAATTCCACTTTATATTCCCTTAGTATGTTTTATTTAGGTGTTCCTATGTGTGCCTTATTTGTTTGTATCCATGTGTATGTGTATGACTGGCATGAACATCAACCACAAGGCAGCTCTTACATAGATAACACAAGAACAAGCACCTGTATATTTTAAAATGCAGCTACCATATTTAAATATCTAAGCAGAGAAGGAGACAGGTATGTTTGTTGTGGCAACCCTGGTCAGTTGTTTCCACATTGAAGGGCTGATCTGCCTCTGTTTGTATCTGCTTTTTCTTCTCTAAGGAACCGTATTAACCTTAAAGCTTAGCCCTCTCAAACTTAAATCCTCATTTTCTCTCTCTCCAATCTCTGTTTCCTCAGCCTAGTTTTCTGTCCATAGGGTTTGAATTATAGAGCTTAGAGTAGCAGTTTCAGGGATATGTCCACTTCTAAACAAAGCAGCAATTAATATTCAGGGGCTGGTTTGAGAATGAGACACAGGAAATCTATTTTCTTATCACAAAGTCTTAAAAACTCTAAATATATCATCTAAACACAATATTTCATCAACTTACAGAAATATTTGAGGGTCTCCTCTATCTGTTCGGTAGTGAGTTCGAGGGCCGAGTCAGGGGAGACGAGTGGTGTATGCAGCCAATCCTCATTTTCGTAGCCAAAGACGGTATCGGCCCTCAGCCGGTAGACTGGTAGCTGTTCCTCCAATAAACTGATAATCTCAAGCTCCGGCAAATCAGTACTGTTGCACACATCTACAGAGAGAAAGAGAGATCATGTACAGAGGCAATATTTTTCAATTTAAAGTCATGACAATTGTGTGTTATGTGTAGGTAATGTGCATGGGCAATTCTGTAATTCTGCAATTCTTATAAAGTGTCAAGTATTTAATGAAAAAAGTATTATTAGTAATGTCTTTTTTTTAACCATTAAAGAAATAAAAACCAAACCAGATAAACTGTAAACAGAGGTAATAAAATAAAATAAAATAAAATATATAGCTCTGACTATTTGTAATCTCCTTTTACCATTCCTCATTATTTCTGTAATTCATCCACAATTTAAAATGTGTCTTAGGTTACAGATACAGCTGAAGAGGAAGGTTGCCCTCTAGTGGCAAATTAAAGAACAAACCCATTTCTTTCAATTACTTATCTTTCAACATTAAACCAACTGACAGTTCAAGTAATTTGTGCCATTTTGCATCCAAATTTAACAAACATGTAATGCTTACTTGAAGTTTGGCTGAACAACATCATTTTACTGCTCATATTAAATAGTTACACAAATATGATCTAAATCATAATATATTGTGAAATGAAACAGTATCTATTAGTTGACTACAATCGTGTATTTCCCACATATTAAGGGATGTTTCTAATATTTTGTCCGCTTCATTTACTTATCTGAAGGAGCCAAAATATTAGAAACATGGTACAAAACAATGCAGTCCAGTAAAACAAAAAAGATAAAATAAAATAAAATAAACACAGACTCCACTTCAAAAATGACCATAGAGCTGAATCAACACCTCTCTGACACAGTGTCAACAAAAATTTATTTGTTTCATAAAGTTAGTATTTACTGTTGTATTAGATTATTTTACAATGAGCAGGTGTTTCTCTTTTTCTGGCCATTGTATATCACATTTGTCATCTTTGACATGACGATGACAGCCAAACTGGTCTGCACACTCACTGCGGTTCCTTCACAAAGTCAACAAAAGCATCCAACTGAAATCCATTAAGTCAACAATGAATGTCTTACTGTGTAAAATTAAATAATCTTAGCTAAGCTTTCAGCCATGTGCCTCTCTGTTCACACGTCAGTCCATCCATTCAAGGCTCTATTATAGTGCACAGTGTCTCCTTTGAGACACAGGATCCATGTTTGACTTATCCACAGAGATGTAGATTACAGAATTTCTTAGATGGAATTAGCATGTATATACAGAATGAGATAATAAATACAGTAAAAATAATGACTTTTGTTTCTCTCTCTTCCTCTCTATTTCTGGCTCTGCTGTCTGTCACTCTCCATTCGTCTAACAATACCGTCTCTCACAGTTCTCTAATCCAGACAGAATGACTGACTGTGCTGGAAAGGGGAAACACATACACACACACACACACACACACCAGCTGGGGAATCGTTCAACAAGCACAGCCAATGAAGTGTCAGCACAGAAGTAAGCATTACACTTAAATGCAAAACACAGTGATGACATTTGCAAACAACCACTTTATTACAGAAAATGAATCAGGAAATGAAGACCTAAAAGGACATTCTAATAGAAAAGGAAATTCCTATTTGACCGATATAGCATTGTATGTTGATTTTCTTTGTCAGACTTTGTTGTTTTCTTGTTTTATTTTTTATTTGACATGAAAAAAATCGATTCATTAGACAATATACAGTGCATCGGCTGACTAAGAGTCTGTGAAGCTGTTCTCAAATGGAAAAAACTGTCCCTACAAAAAGGTGCAAAGACAGAAAAGGTTTACCTGGAGTCTTAGACTGACCAAAGTACAAAGTAAACCAGACTGATAACTGAGATTTGCTGACTTCTGAAATTTTCAAATTCCTTTGAGACAATAATCTGTATTCTGTCATTTTTTTTTTTTTTTTTTTTTTTTTTTTTTTTTTTTACAGACCATCAGTAAGAAAATTTCACTTCTAAAAAGGATTTAAATTTAACAATGACACTCTTCCATCTCCATACACCTTTCTCACAGTTTACGTTTTGTATTGTCATAGCTGGACAAGCACAGGTATATAATTAATAACATTAATAAGGTCTCTGATCCACGTAGGCATGCCAGTGAGCCCGTACACACAATACCACCATCTTATTAGATATTAGCTGCAATACACCATCTCTTGATCAACTAAACAACTTGACTTTTGTAATCAAAATGGGGACAGATGGGAAAGATGGGAGATTTGCAAAGCTGTGGTGGATAAGAACTAGGATTGAGAACCACTAGTCTATATTAAATGTTGATTTGATAGATTTGGGATCAACAGGCAAATGGACATATGATCAGCTTAGGTTTATGTTTATATCTAATTATAGACAATGCTCAAATGTAAATATAGACTAACAGGCATAAAGAAGTCAAGCTCCTGCGACATACCGATGGCAGCTCGTTTCCACTGGAGAAAAAGGCCAAGTTCAAATTTAATAATAGGTGACCATCTCGCTGTCATTGTAAGAAATAAGCACACTAACTTACACAGAAAGACAGTCAAGTAGCAAATCTGAGAAGAGGTCATGCAGCAGGCGAAGGGTGGATGACAACAACAGAGCCACAGACAGGCAGAGAAAACGAAGTCAAACTAAGGCAATGTCATAATGGAAAAATGGCTTTTCACTGCTTTTCTTCCAACTCAACCAACCCAGTACCAAAGCTATGAGTGCTTTAGATGCTGTAACTAAAACACAGGGCCAAGGCCTGAAAATAGGTCACTGAAGACAGAGGAGTACTTCAACAAAACTCACAGGCTGGATTCAAACTCACCACACATGGTGTCTGCCTTAGGCTCTACAACCAACTGGATATCCTTTAGAAATGTTGCTACACATAAATGACATGGGTTTAAATCCAAGTGCAATGCCAGTTAAATCCAATATAGTGGCTAACCTTTCAGCAAGACTTAACACTGGAAACTTTCAACCTTTAAGACCTAAAAAAAAAAGAACTAACTTGTAAGACAAATAACTTCCAAAGTAAGTTGTGAACTTTTATATTTCATTTCAGGCATTTTCAATATGTAATTCTGTATGAAAATATATAATTAAACTTTTAAGCAAATGATACTTTATCCAGATGTTAGCCAGACTGTTCTAACCCTAACAAGAGACAGAAATTGCCAGAAAACCATGTCCTGCTCAGTATACTCACTCATGGTGCCTGAAGCCCAACAACCACCAACCCTCTTGCCTTCCAATAACATTTTTTCACTGGTCCAGGAAAGAGCAAGGTCACAAGAAATGACAGAACAGAGAGCAAGAGTTCAGAGGGTGCGAGACAGCAAGAACAAGAGTTGGAGGAAGGCACAGCATAAAGACAGACAGGGAGGGAGAGGAATGGAAGAGAGGAAAGGGAGGAGTGAGGAGAAGAGACCCGAGCCAAAATGGTTTGTCATGCTTTACATGCCAATGACGATATCCACATAGACCGCCCCTGCTTGCTCTCTCTCTCTCTCTTCCTCCCTCCAAATAGAGAAACACTGCTGGACAAGCTAACTTTTCTCTCTCACACTCTATCTCTAAACATAGCAAAGTGCAGGCCTGGCTACTGTTTTACTATTTGACTTGCTGGCTTCTCCAGCAATCTCTATCCCCAGCAATCTGCTGCACTAACATCTCAAACAGAAAAACACAGATCAAGCAAATAAAACCTGATGGAAGATTCTGATATTTACTTCATTCACTTTTTAAAACCTGCTTTCAGTTGTACGCAGGAAATACATACATTACAGATGAGTTCTCAGGGTTTGCTAATGTTTTATATTTTATATGTGACTACACAACATCTTAAACCTTGCATAGAACTGGTCAAAATAACCCGGCATCCAGGTACAGCAATAATCACAGCCAGTACAAAATGAACTGTAAAGAGAACCTGCTGCAAAGCATAGAATTTACCAAATGTGTGGGAACTTTGTGTGGAGCAGACACCAACACGAGTCACACTTTTCCTAAATTCCAGCAGAGGGCACTCACAACTCTTCAGCTATCATGATGTTCAGCACACTGTCACACATTATCCATTAACAATTTAATGAAAACATTGCTTAGCCATAGCATAAAAATCAGGCATACCTTCCAAATTTTGAATGCACTCTTTTCTGAGAATTCAGGTATCAATTATCAGATTCATGTTGAAAAGAAAACCTTTCCGTCTTCTTTGCCTTCATGGAAACTTTTTTTTTTCTTTTTTTGCATTCAGCACTATATATTTCTTTTTGGCAAAGAATAGTTTTTCTTGACACTAAGTATATGTTCTGTGCAAAGTGTGACAGTAACATTGCCTCAAAGGGGTAAATTTTAATTCAAAAATCACATATGACCCAGTTAACCTGTAGCACGAGCCTGTTCATAATTAGTCCAGCATTGACAACTGTTGTTGGTCACAGATGATACCTACAGGAGAGTAAGTCACCATGTTAAAATATCAGTGGCAGCCTCCAACATCGATGTGTAGGAAGCTAAACTGAGGACTCATATGTCTCTAACCCAGTAAATCAGTTTGTGCAGAACCTGTGTGATTTATCACCAAGGTGTTTCCTTCTACTATGAAAGCATTGAGTGGAGCAGAAGGCACGTGATCCAGTGTGATTGTGGAGTTAAAAATCTTACCTATAATAAATCCAAATGCACCATGGCATCATGGGCTGAGATTACAGTTAGAAACAAATTCATCATTAATTGTGAACGGTGTCTTCAGTGTTTTTTTTTTTTTTTTTTTNTTTTTTTTTTTTTTTTTTTGTCTTCATTTCTGCCCAGTCGCTCTCTTTTAGGATCAGAAATAATTAACCAGTGTCCTGATGGCTTGATGGTATGGCAAAAACCCATAATATCACAAATCAGAATTCTGGATCAAAAATGTTTGGTGTTTTATATCAGGATGCAACAGCGCTTTCAACTGCGATTCCCCACCCCCTCACCCCCCACCCCCNCCCCCCACCCCCAATCTTGTTGTATTATTAAAGAATTCCTACAAGAGCTAAAATGAACATACTATGCTACCAGCCAGTTTCCTTAGTGTCTCCTTAGTTCCATGTTCGATAATTCAGCTTGTTAATTGGTAAAAACACTGGCAACACTGTACATTTATGTGTGCAGTCTCAGCATGGGAGACCCACTTCAATCAAAAATCCTACAGAACAATCAAAGACGATAACGACAGACGGACAAGAAACTAGCTCATAACAGCAGATAGTCATCGTCAGCGAAAATCTTGTTCATATTGTGTCCACAAACCACTGACTCAAAACAGTTTCAATCTAATGTTATTTGATTCTGTCTCTACTGTATGTGATAAACCTTCCATAGAACAAGAAAGAAGCCCTCCCCTGAGCAGTACAATGGATGTTTTCATATGCCATGACTGGATTAGAGTCAGGAAGCGTGCTCAGCAGATTAGATTCTACTGTCTGTTCACTCATGTAACTTCATCATGTCTCTCTCTTCTGTTTTTTCTCTCTCTCTCTCTCTCTCTCTCTCTCTCTCTCTCTTATTAAGCATTCAATAGTTTCACAGTTGTTCAACTTTCAACATCAATGTTGACTAGTAATCTCAATCCTAGGAATTTCCCCACAGCAGTGAACTGCTCTATTCTGGTCTTTGTGTTTATTGATTTTCCAGTCTTAATGAAAAATTATACACATTATGCACACAAACTCTTTCCTTCAGAAAGGAAATATTTAAAGAAAGAGAGAGAGAGAGAGAGAGAGAGAGAGCTTTAATGACAACTTTGCTACAGTTATGCTATGCTNTTAAAGAAAGAGAGAGAGAGAGAGAGAGAGAGAGAGAGCTTTAATGACAACTTTGCTACAGTTATGCTATGCTAAAACACCAACAGATGGCAGCACTGACCTGTAACTTCCTCATTGTTTCTCAATTTCACTTTAAAATACAAGTGATAGGCCATGTGCTGCAGTGTCAACATGCTATCAAACTGTTTCAAACAACACTAGAAGTGTAAAAGTGATATTACAAGTTTGGGTTCACGAAGTGAAAGTGGATTTCTCTTTCTCTAAAAATACAAAAAAAAAAAAAAAAAAAAAGCCCTTTTGGCCTGAGAATGTTGTCATGCATAGCTGATTACATTTTTAATTAAGTTTTTAAATAATAAGCACTGTTAATGAATATGGACTCTAAATTTAGTTTCAGCAGCAAGATAAGATAAAAGTCAAGCAGGGACAAAAGGAAATCAGTTGCTTTGTTTGTGCTTCTCTATGTGCTTCTCTATGTGCTTATCTTTAAATGATGAGGGAGACCAAGTAAATAGAGTCTCAACTGAGAAATGTTCCTCTAGAAACAAAAAATAAATAAATAAATAAATCACAAATCTTTAAATGGATTAGTTCATTACAGCCAAACAAAGACTAATCATACACCTAGAGAGGGAACATTACAGCCAAGTGTCTGAAGGTTCATGACGGTTAATATGTTACTTCCTGTTTGTGGAGGAGGATGGTGAGACCTTGCTGTTCAAAATAAAAGGGCTTTGAGATCATGGATAAGGGTGTGGGTGGGGGGATGGGGGTGTTTGGGAAGGTCTTTCCCTGTAGCGTGGGTGTTCAGCAACTGCCATTCTGAGTCACAGTTGGCAAACTGACTCTTCAGTCTGGTTCTGTATAAGTTCTTGGCACCATTTATGCCTGTGTAGATATGGCTTTTTGCCAGGCTCCATTCACCTCCCTTTCAAATCCTCTGAACCTGTTCCTTGCTGTTTCTTCAGGCTCCTAAGTTCCTCAGTTGTTGTACTTAACAAGCTTAGTTGGAAGACAAACTTCATTACAGTAAAATGTCAGAGAAGACAGTGCAGGACTCATCACTCACTCTTGTACACTCCTGTATTCTTGCCATAAATTCAGGTAGTGTAGTCTCAGAACTGCTAGCCTCCAATCTAACATTGTACTTGTAATAGAATTGTTTTTGTTTTTAAGTTGGTACTATATGGGCCAATCAGTCAGTGTCCATTAATCCTTGATATGAGTTCCAATAAGTTGTGATCACATCAGGCTGACAGGCTTAGCCAGACTCTAATAGGAGAGGAGTGGGGCCACAGAGCAGCTAAACTATAAATGAGGTTTGAGAAAACAGAAGTGAGATGAGTGAAAGCATGGACAGAGACAGTCCACTGGGAGCTTTTCTCTTTCACATGCCAGCACATATACACAGCCGATCCCCTAGAGCTGCTTTAGTGACAGGATGTGACATTAGAAAAGGGTCACAGAAAGAGATGGTTTCTCACAACTCCACATTTCTCACCCACCAACAGAGAAACATACACAATTTCCTTGTCCTACATTCCAATTTAACCTAAAAAAGACAAAGTTGTATCACTTCATGTGTTTCAGTCTGAATAAATCCAACTGTTATGGATCTTGTTAGATACAATCATTCTGCTCTATTCCTCACAGAGCCACTGCAGCCAGTGGGACATTTCTCTGAATATTCTGACTATTGACTTACATATTTATGCTTCTAGTGCTAAACCATAGCTTTATCACATACTGGAATCCACTGCCAAATGGATTCCAGAATGTTTGATAATAACCTATGACCTATGGTTATAATGCATGCATGCAACATTACCAGTAATGGTCTCTGCATCTCTGTAGGGGGCCTTGAACTCCTGCAACACAGGCGGGAGACTTGCCTCACTGACATACTCGTTGTTCTCCTCACTAGCCAATTGAAGCTCTGTGCCGACAAGTCGGGCTATGTGATTGGATGCCTGCTTAGGGGGCGGGGCAGAGGAGTAGGAGAGGATGTGAGGAGGTGGAGTCTTCGGGTCCAGCTTGGCACTGATTGGTCATCAATTTAAATTGGGACCAGCCATGGATGGACTGACACAGTAGTGGGTTCGTCTTGCATACATTATTGGACTGCAGCTGACAAAATTGCTCAGGATGTCTCAGCAGCACAGGACAGGTAGGACTGGGTGCAGAATCAGAACCATACACCTGGATCTACAGAGGTTACACAATGCATACCTGAGAGAGAAAACAGAGGGAGAACAGAATAGAGAAGCAGATGTTAATTTCCATCTAACTCTCTAAAATAAACAAAGATAATGACAGGTTCTAAAAAGACAGACATAACGCAGGATATGCTGAAAATATATAATATAGAAACAAAACACAATGCATCATGGGAATTGGTTCAATCTGTGAACAGTTTAGTAGAGGAATGATAATGGAAAACAAATCTTTTACCTCAAACATCTCTACCTCTTTTTCTAACCAACCATGGAACAGCATTATTTACAGACATGGTATCATCTACATGCTGGCTGACTAGTTTATTAACTGTGTTTAATGGAATATAAATTAAAAGTATGTGAACATAGCAGGCTAGTTCATGTGCACATTCATCCTGATTTTGTTTTACACATAAACACATTTTTGGAACTGATGCATTAAATTTAGTTACTAAACAGAGGTAGGGTATTTCCTAGTTGACCCTTAAATGCTCATCAACTATGATAAATGATAATACTTTTACTTTGTCTCACTCCTCTTTTTTCACCTTCCTCTCTTCCCTCTGTCTACATTCATCACTCTGTTTCTCACCATCTCTATTTTCCACCCTTTCCTCCTCTCAACCATATTGAGTCAGATCCTGGTGTATTGTGGGAAGTAGATTTAGGTCACACAGTTTCCATTATTTAAGAGTAAAGAACGGCCAAATCCCCTAAACACAGTTGCTGCTGACAACAAACCATACAAACCATACACTCTCTATGCCAAACACATGACATTCTGCAGTGACGGCTCTTCTATAAGTCAGCAACTAAAGTGTTTGTGTCTTTCTAAATGGTTTTCTGATTGGATAACATTTAGAAACCAATGTATTATGAAAAGGTGTAAAACAGATCCTTCAAAACTAACTTGTTATTAAGGTATCTGCAGATAGGGATAGTTGTAAGTAGAAAGATGCATGACGTGCTCTACATGAAGTCCAAAAATCTTACATTTTTGTGTTTGCCTTGAACGTGTCACTTGATGTTACAATACGATTTAGACAAATTATGAAAACTGTTACTGCTGATTGCTGCATTTTTATGATGCTGACAAAACAGCACTGCATCTCAAAGTCAAATCATGACATTTTGAGATTTTTATATGTTTTTGCTATAAACTGAAGTAACTTTTAGAACCTTTTGAAACTGGTATGAATGGTAAACAGTACCATCATTTAATTTGTTATGGTTCCAACATTCCCACCCTGTACTGTCCCAGCAAAGATCACAATTTCCGAGCTGGGTGGAGTTCAGAGGAAGTAAACACCTCAGAGGGCTAATGGAGCTTAACAACACAATGGTGATTGTGATTTTTTTTTTCCTCTAATGAGGAGTGGTCTGAAACTTCCTTTCCATTTTCTTCTCTTGATGTAAAAAGCTGTCGTGGTCACAGTGCCGATCAGAATAATGACCAAATGCAGTAACACATTTATCTAGCCCTTCACCTTGACCCTAAATCCAAACTTCAAAAATTTGGAATGATTTAGCTTTTATACATAATGGAAACTGTGTACATTTAACTCTACAGATCTGGATCTATGTTATCCCCTCTACTTTGCCCCATAATTCCTTTATTGTCAAAAACTGAGTGAAAACGGTGAGTTTATTAGTGCTCAAACCAGTCCAGATCAGTTTATTGTCTCAGAAAGAACTGTCAAACAATTATGTATTCCACCTACCAATGATTTCTCAAGAGCCTGTAACTGTTATAGTGGTCATTACAACATAGACCACAAATATTTATTCTCAGCTCCATACAAAGCTACACCTACACCACCCAGAGCTCTGTCCATAACACCATGAAACCTCCTCTGCCAAGACAACAGCAAAAACACTCAGCCAAACCTATTCTGTGTTTTGATGCTCCACCTTGACCTTCAGCATTAGTTCCTCCATGTAGAGAAATTAAAGAGCATCATGATCACTGACATGTCATCAGTATACACACACATTAATTCATTATGCTACTCACACACATTTTAGTGTGTGTGAACCCGGCAGCAATGTTCACTATAGTACACTTGGTGTTTTGCAGAAAATGTGGAACATCCAAACAAGTGATTGAGTTCTTCAGTCCTGCCTCATGAGTCTGCTCAAATGTGCACACGCACACACACACACACACACACACACACACACACACCTCTCTCTACCTCCCTTTGGCTCATTAACTCAGTTGTATCAGTGTCACTCTGTATCTCTCTCAAGCTCCATTACCATTTTGACTGACACAGTACTCATTAATTACACTGACCAGGTCAAAGGGCCATACAACACGCAGCTGACCAATTAAAAAACAAAGACTTCTGTGGAGCTCAGTAATTCATACAAATAAGAAAAGTCTAAAGTCAACAGTGCTGCCATTATGAAAAGTGTAAATCCAAATTGAAATTTGTTTTTTTTATGTTTACCCCCCTAAATTCACAGTTACACATCTCGGATTTGTTCCTGCTCCATCACAGACCCAGTCTTTAATGTTTGTCAATGAGTAGCTCTACTTAGCAGCATTATCATATTTATTTTGTTTTCAGGATAATGATTAATGTTTTGGTATGTTTTGGCCAAACTGGAAATAGAGTCTAGCTGTGAGTTTGGTGTTTTGAGTGTTTAGTATTATAACCACCATTTATTAAGGCTCAATTTATAATCAACTGAAAGAAACTACAAACTTACTATAAAGGAGCTAAACAAATCCTACCTGGACCTCCACAGCAATATGTATAGGAGTAATTATATTAGTGTGTAAATGAAGACTATATTCATATGTGAAGGATATTTGCTTATCTTTTTGACTGACATGGACAATAAAGCTGACTAATCTTTCTGGCTAACAAACATATCCTACTGCAAAGCATTAAAAAAAAACCCAAAAAACATTAACCAACCAAAACTTTTACAGTTTGTAGATACATTTATCCAACAGTCATGCATCTGCAGTGCTTTGCAATAACTAAACGCTAGAGTGATTTGTCCTTGCTCAGGGGGATTTCCTTACTTTCAATTACTGATCATGTAGAGTACTTTGTCTTGCAGTAATGGTGCAGCACTGTGTGTTTGTGTGTGTGTGCGTGTGTGTTTGTGTCCTGGCTAATGGAATATAAGCCGATATGCTGATGGACAACCGTTTGGTGGTCATCTATCAGTGCACATGAATATGAGAATAAGAAGCTGGTACTCTGTTATAAATAACGGGACAGGAAGTTGTGTGCAACATTCCTCAGTTTTGTTCTTTTCCACTCAAAATCAGAGACACGGCAAGTTGATACTAGGTAGTTGTGTAGGGTTTCATATTTACCAATCACAGCGTTTAACTTTATCAATTTATTTTTTTCCATCACCTTTGCTTTGAGAACACATTTTACGTTCAGTTATATTCATATATACTGTTTTTTTTTATAATTTTACTAAAGATAGAGACAGAAACAAAACAAAAAAAAAAATAGATGAGTGAAATAAAGAGAAACAGCATCATGAAAAGCTGGTGATGCCATCCCCATTTTTTACTCATTAACATTCACCTTACGTTTCCAACGGCACTTTCACTTTTTACTAGTGCAGCTCAGCATTTAACATTCTTCTGCATAGATATCTAATGGGGCCCCTTAATACATACACACGCACACACCCCCTCTCTTTCCTTTTCTCTTTATAACAGAGATCTGCAGAGTAACTTGTGAAAAAGCAGCTGACAAAAAACATAAACTCATGTGTCTGTTTGCAAAATCAGAATATCTGCAAATTTGATATGAATCTGTGTCTCTGACACAGTTATGCCAACTGTATTTTCTTCAAATGCCTTTTATCTTTTTTCATATTTTGTATTTTACTGTATATTATACAAAGATGTCAAGTTGATTCACAAAAACTAAGTGCTACAATTTTTGTAGCACTTAGTTTTTATTTCTGAAACTGACTGAGTTTCAGAAAACACATGCATGTGCACACACGTTTTCAGCAAGACGATGTTGCTGCAAGTGACAAACAAAATGTTTCACCATATTTAATTTGTTGAGGGAGTGGCAGTTGTATATGTACATAAATGGAGATGAACCCACCAGTGTAGGAAAAAAAACCTAAACAAAACAAAAAAAAAAACTAGCATACAAAACACAGTGTGTCTGATGTTGTATGATGGCAACATTGCTGGATAATGCTCCAACTCTGTCCCATCCAGTTAATCCATCACCAAAACATGTTTGACTTCTAGAGTCGCAGTATCATGATTGGTTCAGATGGTGAGTGGGACAAGCCTCATACAAAAAAAAAAAAANAAAAAAAAAAAAAAGAGGAATAAGTGATAAAATTCTCTTTCAATGACTTTCTGCTACATCTTCTGCTCTTCCATCCTTATTCATTTCTCAGCTTCTTTCACTGAGCTGCAAAAGTACACAGCAATATATCCATTCTTTTCCTATTGACTACAGTTCAGCAAAACACACACACACACACACACACACACACACACACACAGTCTCTCTCTCTCTCTGATCAACTGTCTTTACAAACAGAAATAGAAACAATAGAAACAAAGAGGAGCACAAAGGGAAAAGTCAAGGACAGATGAGAAACAGGAAGTTGTGACTTGATTGTAAAATCAATAGGTCACATGATCAGCTAAAGGAAGTTGAGACATCCTTTCCAAAATCCCTGAAATGCCTTCATATCATTGCAGAATTTACGCTCCCTGACTGAATGAATCAAGACTGACTAAGCTGTTCTTATATTCCTTCATGGGTCTGATGATGACGGGTCCCTAAGGCTGCATGTGCATGCGCGTGTGTGCATGAATGTAACCTGTCTGAAAGCTGTAGTGTGGATACTTAAAGACAGATGAAATGGAGGATTGGAAAAGAAGAGATAGAATAAAAGAGGCAGAGAAATGAAGGGAAGAAGGCGAAGTGAAATGGTTGGGAAACAGAGAGATTAAGGGAGTGACAGAGGAAGAGAGGCAGTGATGGACAAAAGGAGGGAGGGAGTTGAGGAACTGGAGGAGAAACACGATTCATCATCTACAACTGCTTAGCTACTTACTGTCTTGAAGAAAAGCCAAAAAGATAATTGCTCTTTATTAGTCTCAGGATGCCATACAGGCCGATTCTGGTGTTTCCTCTCATATGATCCTGATCCCAGAGAAACCACATCACTCAGCTGGGTCCCAGAATAAAGAGACGACTTTGACTGGACCAATGGCTTCTGTTTTAAGTATAAATATGAAAACACCACAATAATACCTGCTTATTACCAACATTACAAACTAAAAAGAACACAAATAAGCAGGCATCATTGTAGTTTTCATATAATCTTGTTGGGACTCAACAAAATTGGCAAAGATTGAGGGATGTGACAGCTGGTATTCTTATTAAGCTGTCCATGAATGGCACTGCCATGTTCATTTTACTTATACAGTATATCCTTCATGACAAGCTGTCATCATTCTGTCAGTAGTCAGAATGGAACCTGTCAGAACACACAAGGCTTGGGCTGAGAATAGAGTTTTATTTTACATTTTCTAGGTGCTGTATGGATAGATTTTGCCAGATGAGGAACAAAAAGACAGAATCCTGACAAACACATGGTGTCTGAATGACAGTACAGAAAATGTCTGATTCAGTAAACAGTCTATCTGGCTCTGATTCATATAGAAGAAATAATACATAATATTTAACATAGATCTCTCTCTCTCTCTCACACACACAATTTATTCAGCACAATTCACTACTATCTCTAGTCCATATGTAACAGCTGTATCACTTCCGTTCAGTTAACTGTGACCAGATGCTGGTTAACACTAAAAATAATACTTTCTGTTTGTCATCAACAAACATTTTGTACACAAATAGCCTGTTTGCATCAAAAATATTATATTTAATGTTATCATCTTCACATAGCACCATTTTGTTACACCATTTAGGTGATATTCTATTCAGTGTTTAACTATATAAGTACATCAGTTTGTTGTACGTTACTGAACATGATTTTATTATATTCTATTTACTGGCTTTTTTTTTTTTGTTCTGTTTTGAATCTCACCAAAGGGAGTGTCATAAATGAGAGGAACATTAATAAAATTCCAATTGTGATGTAAACCAAACATGATTTTTTTTAAATCAGAGAAATCTAAAAGAAACATAGTGCTTTGTTTTCAAGCACAATGTGACTACCTCATTTTAAAATTAGTCTGTAGCTGAAGCTTAACTAATTGAGCCATAAAATTTCTTCTCAGTGATAGCGTGTGGTAACAGGGCTTTGATGTTAATATCAGGGGCTTCATTCATAAAAGCAACCTTTGGCTTTTTCTGCACTTTGACAGATTATCCTGCAAAAACACCAAGCCAGCAGAGTCTCTTGCACAACTCGTAAAAGTGCACACATGCTTACTTGGCAGGGTGGAACAAGCACACAGTGTCTTCATTTGTAAATAATGATGAATATCTTCCCAAAGTGAAATATATGTTATTTGTTTCTTGAGTAATGAAATTCAGTTTGTATTGAAAAAAAAATTGAGAGAAAGACAGAGATAGAGAGAGAGAGAGAGAGAGAGAATCTGACTATTGCCTGAAGGCCATACTGGCACAAGTCTTATCTGTTCTGTTCCAGCTCCTGCTTGTGTGAACTTTCTCAGTCGTCTTGGTACTAACAGTGAGGCTGCTGTGTATTGGAGCAGTGCGACAGTATGCAGGTCTTCCACAGATCATGTGCTCTTACTTGGCAAACTTACAAAAACCTTATTAAGCTCCTCAGGAAACAGTAATAAACTCCCATCCTCAGTGTAGCAGAGAGTAACCACTACTGACTCGTCAATACTTCCATATGAGAAAGACTAAAGAGTTAAACGTACTGATTTCCAGACAGCAAACATAATTTGTGATACTGTTGCACACCAAACCTGCAGTAGCCCGTCTGTAGAAATCCAAGGTGATGGCAGGAAAAGTTCAGCATACACTGAATATGCAACAACCCACATCTCAATCAGATTTCACAATCCTTTTCTAACTCACTTCTCTTTATGTTTGTTTTTCCTCTTTAAGATTGAGAAATCAACAAGAGTTAGTTCATTTTACTCACATCCACCCAATCAGTGCATTTCATGAAAACACTAAGTACCTCAAACTATATATGACATGGGAATGTAAATAACATCAGTGCATCATGGTGTTTCAATTTGAGCACTTAGGACAGATTAAAACTGGCTCTTACTGTCTGGCTGCTTTGACATACAGTATTTCTGTCCCCATTTAGCTTCCATTACTCATATCTGTACTGCATACTGAGTGTTTTTTTTTTGTTTTTTTTTGAAGNTTTAGCTTCCATTACTCATATCTGTACTGCATACTGAGTGTTTTTTTTTTGTTTTTTTTTGAAGCTAATGATTTGCCTCAAAAGTACCTAAACTAACCAAATGTAACTGTATAGACCTTTATCATGCCAGACAATATGACTTATAAAGCACAGGTTTCAGCACAGGTGTGAGAGACTTGCTGAACTAAATTGAGGGCAAAATGTGACTTTTAATGATGCACTGAATATGTGCACAAATAATCTTAGTTTGAATCACTGGTGCCCTATAAGTAGACTATAGGTCCTAATAAAATAGAAATATTCCCAGGATGTACAACATTTCCGAGATACTCAAGTGAGTTTTCATGCTATCAGATTACATTCTATCTCACAGTATGAGATCTTTATGGTCCCACACAAAGATTATGAATCAGTTGGAGAAAGGTGGCTATGTTAAGTCTTCTTACTGAGGCTGATACAAACCTTCACCAAATCTTCAGTCACTTTTAATGAGTGAAGGCAGATTAACTGTGACAGGATTACTTCAATCTGACAGAAATCTTATTAAAGATGGCCACAGGCAACTAAAACTCACAAGGGTCAACATTTTCACTTATAAAGTCATCGTGAAACTCTAAAAAATAAGGAATAAAAAAAAAGCAATTTTACACAACATAAAGCAACACGTTCATGCGAAAAGAGGAAAAACTCACGGAAATTTTAAAATTAAACTGCTACTACAATGTTAAAATAGGTGATGGATTATTATCCAATCATGTGTCCATTCTGCACCTGCTCTGGTTTCATCATATAATCACCAAATTTTAAATGAGATGTGAACCTTAATTAGGAAAAAAAAAAAACAAGACTTCTTACCACTTCAGCAAACATATGAGTCGCAATGAAGAAGCCAAAATAATCCTCTTCTCATATCCTCTTTTTTGCTTTGTAAAGATGGTTCAGCCTGTGCGCCGATGCTCACTATGTGGCCAAGTTAAAAAAAAAAAAAACTCGATACGTGCCGAAAGGCGGCGATCAGACATTTAGAATTTAATTCCAGGCGAAAAGTATGCAATCTCATATAAAACATGTGCCTGCCCCAAAACTTCAGGGAGTTTTTTGGATTTCTTTGCAAGGCGTACCGCTTGATGGAAACAAAAAAGCTGCAAGTCCGAGAGAAGATACAAAGACTATAACTACACTGCCGGTCATGATTTTTCAAAATAAAACCAATAGCCAAAAAGCCTAGATAAAATTGATGTTTTTCTAGTAATACTCCCTAAAGAGATTGAAAACTACTATGATAATAGCATGACTTAATTGCTGCATTTGTTAAGAAACTGTATTTTATACAATGTGTCTAGATCTGGACCAAATTGCACTTATCATATGGGATAAATGTGCCTCATTTGCTTTATTGAGACTATTACTTTTGAAGAAATGCAAAAATATTGAAAAAATGCCTTATCTTACAATGCTAAGAAATCATTTTAAAAACTCCTGGATCTGCCCTGGGATCCAGATCTGGACCAAAATTTGATAGGTTCTTCTGCAGACCGTGCCCCTTCCACCAAGTTTTGTTTGAGCAATCTTGTAAGCAAGCAAGCAAACAAACAAACAGATGCAGGTGAATACATAACCTCCTTGTTAGGGGTAACATTTTGTTGCTGAATGTGTCTGCTCAACACAATAAAAACTATTTTCCAACTTTTTGCTTCTTGCTTTTATTTTGCGGATAAAATTTAGTCACAAGAAATTGTTCTTTTTGGAAACTGCAGTTATCTTCACAGGTTATAAACTTGGACAATACATCTATGGTGAAAATATTTTTGTTTGGTCTTTCTCCATCTCTGAAATGTAACTCAAGTATGACTTAGTATGCAGTTATTATTTGAGTTTCACTTTTGTGACTACAGGTTTGATTTGAGTTATAATCTCTTATTTGCAGTACATTTTGATTATAAATCATCTATTCAGATGACTCAAACCGTAAGGGGGAGGACAGAAACAGTAAAACGAACCCTGTTAGGAAAACAATGTTTTGGTGCCTGATGCTTGACTATTGCAGAAAATTCCATCTTCACTTATCTTGTCACTGTAGAGCTTTTAATGTGTGCTGGCACGTAATTACAATATTTCTAACATCACTTCCTGACAGGTTAACAAAGACAGATTCTTAAGGCTCCGGGTGTTTTGTGTCCTGCTGTTCAGTTTCAGTGGATGACATCATTCTATTTTTAGCTGGAATGTGTGGAAGATAACATTTCTAAGTGCCTGATCCATGTGAACATTTAACATCAGTCAATTTAGACACATTATTCTAATGAGCTGCACCCAACCTCCTGAACATAAGTGAAGACAATTTAGGAATTGGATGATCATTATGGACGGTATGAAACAACACAAAACAAGAGACCAGAACATAATATGGCACATTCATCTCTTTGAAGAAGATGATTTGCCATTGGTTTGTTAGCCCTAACCTGTCCAGAGTCCTCTTGCTCAGTGCATACTGGGACAGGCTCCAGACCCCTGCAACCTTGCACAGGATAAGTGGATATAGAGAATGGATGGAATGGTGAAACGCCAATACGAAGACGATTTACCTGCTTAATTAAACGGCATAATAGGTTTCAGGTGTGCTAACACAATTACAAAGGTGTCTCTAATAGCCAATTAGCATTTTATCTTTTTTTTTTAATCAATCAATCATTCAATCAAACATGATCAATCAAGAATTAACTAAAAAAAAAAAAAGGTTTAGTATTAGGAAACTAGAGTAACAGCTGCTGAAAGTTCACTCTTTGCTGTTACGCTCCTCATTGAGCATGCGCCATATGTTCTATTCTGTGTGTATCCCAGCAACGCAGGAATAGCTCATGTGGAGGTGGCCTGTATAAAACTAATAAAAGGTATTACAATAAAACCAATGTTTTTCTTGGAAAGTGAGTATGCATGATTAGTTTAGAAAATAACTTGAATGATATGTACGTAACTGACGACGTTGGTGAGTAATTTTCGGGTTATTTTCAAACGAATTGTTTTTACTTTCTTCTTTTGGGTGGATTGGTCTGATCCACAACGCTTCCGGTAACAAACAGCGGGTTAAAGAAAGAAGTTCTGAAATTAATTTGAAAACAAGTGTGACGAATTGCAAAATAGTATTGTAAGTGTAACTTGGCTTGTGGTGTGTAGTTACCTGTGGTTTTTCCACAGAGTAATTTCTGAGATGTCACAGTTAGTTTATTAATGGTATAACGCTAATGTTGGAAACTGCTATGAGGTTTGAATGGAATAGATAGTTAAGGCTGAGTGTTAACTTCGAGCTAACCTAGCTATTTAACGTTTAAGTAGAAAATGACTTTATTCACTGCGTAGACGTTATTTAGTATGATTAAAATACACGATTGTATTGTATATTGGTTAACTTAACAAAATGAGAGCACTTAAAGTATATATTATTTAATACATTATTATCTTATATATGGGTTACATTGATTAAATAAACGTAATGACATGAACTTTCAAATGTAATCCCCTGTTATTTCTGTACGGAGTAATTGTGGCAAAATTCTACCCATATAAACAAAAGTGAATAGTATCAGTTAGTTTTAATTCAATTCTATATGCTTTTATATGCTTTATTAATTATTAAAAGTGCTTTTATCACTATATTTTTTCTTTCCCTGTTTTCATGCAAAACTGTATCCTGTATGTATGTATGTATTTATATATATATATATTTTAACAATTTCCCATATCATTAGTTCTGTTTCCTTTCTATAGCAGATGGAGAACTTTATCCTCTATGGAGAGCTGGGAACAGGCAGTAACTCTGTGGTCTATAAAGCAAGAAGGAAGGGAAGCCTCAACTACGTAGCCATCATCTGCACTGACAAAGCTAAGAGGCCTGAAATCACTAACCATGTAAGACCATGTTTTTTGTATTTCATTACCGCACTGACAAGATCACGAGGCCTTAAGTCACCAAGTATGAAACACTTGTTTTTATTCATGGCAGGTAACTAACAAATAAATTAACATATATTTGTGGACAAGACCACCAGCTTTTGAACTGTGTGGATTACAAAAATCTCCTTTAGGCTCCAGAGTCTAGAGTTGGATAGCTGAGTAATTTCCCTAAATATCTATCAAACAGTCCAAGATCATGTGGACATTGGTTGTAATTAATTTATGCATACAGTACTAATAAACATGAACCAGCAACCCACACAAGCAAGAAGAAGAAACTTGTGTGGGCACCAGACAGTTGGATATCAGACCAGTGGAAATCTATCCTTTAGTCTGCTGAGTCCAAATTTGAGATTCATTTTTTTTTCTGTTCTGCTAGGTCCGTCTCACCAGTGATATGAAGCATCCAAACATTGTATCGTTCTATGAGTGGTATGAGACCAGTAGCCACCTGTGGTTGGTAGTGGAGCTCTGTACAGGTTAGTAGTTGTGACTGACATTCCTGATATATGATATAATCCCACAATCCCACTCAATTACTCCCACTTCCAGCTGAATTTACCATAGTTTATAAAGTCCCCTCTCTCTTTCTCTCTGTAGGTGGTTCTTTGGAGGCTGTGATTGGTAAAGATGGATGTCTGCCAGAAGAGGTGGTGAGGGAGTTTGGATGGGACCTAGTCAAAGGACTGAAACACATCCATGAATCAGGAATCATCTTCTCTGACTTCACTCCTGCCAAGGTTTGTGTCTGTGTTTGTTGGCAGTAAAAGCTGCAGCAAAAGCTTTCGAGTTTAATCTCTGCTAGATACTAACGATATCTTGAGTAACGAATGTTTGGCCATCACAGTTTTGAACAGCAGCCATGTTGGTCATTGCTCGGTAAGTGGTGATTGTGGGCCATCTGGCAGTAACAGTTACTTAGTACATTTTATAAAATCATTATAGGCAGTAATCAATTGGTCAAAACAACAGTTTTGTTATCCTCTTCAAAATACCAACAAAACAATAATTCTGCCCCAGTCACTTTTATTAAAATTTGGTTCTGTTTCTGCTCAATACATTACAGGAATAAATTGAGTATATCATGCAATAAGCTGTATAATAACTGGAGTATGATTTTTATGTGGTGAATACAGTGATTCTCTTTTTTTCTCCTATAGATTCTACTGGATGGTAGTGGCATTCTGAAGTTGGCCAGTTTCTGTCTGTCCAAGGCAGAGGGAGAGACGCTGAAGGATTTCTTTGCCCTGATTTGTACATCTGAGGAGGCAGATGGAGGAGATGGCAAGGAAAACTTTGACAACATGAGGACAAGATTAGTTGGTCAGAAAACCATCTTTTCTTTCATTTATGGTTCTACAAGCTTTATGGCTTATAAATTTGTTGATGGACGTGGAAGCTAAATGATAGGTTTTAATTTTCTTTTGGCCTTTTAATTCTTAATGATTGTCTTTCTTTCTCATTCTCTATATGTGTGTGTGTATACTTTCAGGGTCCCCAGCCTACAGTGCTCCAGAGGTTTTGCAGGGATCAGAAACTAGTATGAGCTCCGATTTCTGGGCTCTGGGTTGTATACTTCACTATATGTACACTGGTAAATACTGGCATATCCACATGTTAATTAATATGTTTTTATGCTTGTATATGTACCTGTATTTAGAAAAAGAAATCAAGTTATTAATTATTAAAATAGAAAATATATCAGCATCAGAAGAGAGTTTAGCAAATCTGATTATTTTCAGTTACTCGTAGAGAAAGTCATAACTGAATCTTAAAAAAAAAAGTTTGAAAAGTGAATTGCAAAATAGTTGAAACAACAGAATGGAACAAGATACTAACAGCCACACTAACATCAACAAGCTGCACTATTCTATATTATGCTGCTGTAATGTACACTGTAAACTTAAATCTAAAGTGTTTTTTATCTTTTCCAGGTAAACCTCCATTTTATTCTGAAAATTACAATGAACTGACTAAAATGATTTTACACCAGGAACCACTACCTCCCAGACAGACAGGTATACACACACATGCACACAAACACACAGATAGTCATAGTGTTTGACATGAACATAGTTGTCATTATTTTGATCAAAAATCATTTGACCTTCAGCCTCATGTTTGATTCAGATATTTAGTGGCTGTATGACACTACAAACTTATAAATACAACTGTTTCCTTGTTCTGCTATTATAAAATGCTCTTTTTTTCTTGATAATTAATAAAATCCTGTTATATTATGTTGTTTATTCCAGTGCCTTCACTAAGTCCTCCCAGTGAGGATTTCCAAAATCTTCTAAGAGGCTTACTCACCAAAAACCCACAAAAGAGGTCAAGCTTTTATTTATAATAATAATAATGATAATAATAATAATAATAATAATAATNCCACAAAAGAGGTCAAGCTTTTATTTATAATAATAATAATGATAATAATAATAATAATAATAATAATTATTATTATTATTATTATTAAACTTTTACATTTTATGTGCTTAGAGTCACATTTCAGTGGTGTTCTAATGTTTTTTTGTTCTCTAGGATGGACTGGCCAGAGTTGCTGAATCACCCATTCTGGACTGAAGTAATAAAAGAGGAAGAAGAATTGGAGGAGGAGGAAGAAGAAGAAGAAGATGAGGACAATGAAGAGAATGGGGATGAAGGAAATGGCAGTGATGGAGGTGGTTCATCAAGAACAAGGTGTGTTCATATGCAAGCATCAGTATTGTCTGTTTTAACTAACCAGATCAGCACAGAGGTGAGTTATAGCTGTCATAGAGGAATACTCATTTTAAATCATTCTGTTGATTGATGACCACTATTGAGAACTGTGTTGTTAATGATAAACAATAAGGTCATCAAGGTAACTTCCATTACTGTGCACAGATACATCTGTAGGTAATGCTACTTGTCTTAACTCTGTTCTTCAAAAATGTTTATTTTTAACATTCAAAATGCATTAAATCAAAGTAAACACTTACATTGTTTGCTGAGGGCTTGATGTCTGCATGCTTGCTCTGGATGTCATGAGGTTTGTTGTGCACTTGTATTTGTACACCTTATTGCAGTATGTATGCCTTTTCATTTTCAAGCTCACAGTGTTCTCATATAATGCTGATGTACAGTTTGGTCATACCTGTGTTATGCCCATCATCTGTTGTTCTATGAACTTCCACAGGCACATGAAGATTCCTGAGTCTTTCCCTTCAGGAGGACAAACTGACAAACTGACCAACAGCCAGTTGACCGACAGGCAGTTAGCCCACTGGGCTTCCAAGAAACTGAACTCATCACAGACAAGAACTGCAACAATGACCGGACTATCTGACAAAATGAATGATAGCCAACAAGCTGACAGACCCACAACCCACAGAGCCTTGAAGAACAGCCAGGGCTCAGACAGGAATGAGGGAGGACAGAGGAAAGGAGAGAGGGAAGAGATGGAGGACAACCTGAAGTCCGCTGAGACTAAGCAGAGCTGCCACACAGTGCAGCCGAATAAGTCATTCACAAAAGGTAATGTATTGCCTGATATGTGTGTATATACTGTAAATTTTCTATTAAAAAAGCCAGTACTCAAATAATAGTCGGTATCTAATAATAGCTGGGGGGGGGNGGAAGTCAGCAGGACGAAATAAAAGCCGGTCTCAAATAAATGTGGGTTTGGTGTAGGTCTTTTACTGGCCTGGGAAACTATTAGTATAATCTGCTGCTGCCACCAGATGACAGCTGCTATGTTTGGAGTACCAAACCGCTTAAGTTTGGAGTACCGACAGCCATCGTCCCTCCAGCCAGAAGGCACAAACGGGCTCAATGTGAAACAAAGCCAGAAACGTGGAGCCCATGGTCACTGCAAGTGACGCTCTGCTGTCATCATCAGCTGGGAAAAGTGGATGAAAATGAACCTTTATAAAAGTTGCCTGGAGGCGTGTTCACACTGACATCTTCCACTAAACTGGCTCCGGCCACTAATAGAGCCGTAAATGCTCTATTAGTGTCCGGAGCCTTTATTTACCTCAACTGTGGAGAGAACCCAGCCAATATAGGAGACAGGCTTTTATAAGANCCGGAGCCTTTATTTACCTCAACTGTGGAGAGAACCCAGCCAATATAGGAGACAGGCTTTTATAAGAGACAGGCCTTTGTTTCTAATTTTTGCCAATGGACAAATCCATAACTGCATAAAATCATAATAATCTTCCTTGTGGCGGTGTGTTTTTTTTTTNCTCTTATAAAAGCCTGTCTCCTATATTGGCTGGGTTCTCTCCACAGTTGAGGTAAATAAAGGCTCCGGCCACTAATAGAGCATTTACGGTATGTATGTTTAAGTTAGTTTGATACAAACCACAGCACAGTACGTGTGCCTTGTCCTTATGAGGAGCCCTCTGTGATTTGCAGTATGAAACACAATTTATACTGGTTGTGTCTGCACGTCAGAGAGTATGTAGACATTTGTGCTCAGAATGTACGACTCTGCAGAGAAGCAAATAATTTATTGCTGCTGTGGGGTGAAAACTATGAGTTGCCGATTTTAGGATTTTCATTTATATATGAGAACATTAACATTAAAAACAGTGCATTCAGAAAATATTCACATCCCTTCACTTTTCCCTACTTTAAGTGATAGTTTATAGGCAACCAGTCAAGGTGGTAAAAAAGCTTCAGTAGTGTCTTTGGTCAAAATCTTCAGAGCAACACAGAGGAAATATTTGTATGAAGAAGCTGAACTCTGGTCCAACATTTTGTAGTCTTGTATTCTATTTCTTTTGTGTTCTATAACTGTTTCATATAGGGCATACTCACATTTCTGTGACAAGTTAGCATCTGTCACTTATTCACTATAAGGACATTTTTCAGAATGTGTCAAGACATTTTCCAACATGATAGGTCACCCATTAAGGTCTCCAGCAACAATTTACAAGCAGCACACCCTTCCAAATAAGATCCACTATGATCCCACACACACATGCTCTTCCAGGCCTTCAAGTAGCTTTCCTCAGGCTGGTTTTGTACTGCCCAAGTTGTAGAACAAATGGTGGGAGGGCAACATTCATACCCTAAGCCATCCGTTTATGGGACGCCTTAGAGAAGCAGGAGTGTGACTCCTCATCAAAACCACACTTGTCACGCCCATGAGCAAGGCTCTTTCTCAACTGCAATGATAAAGTGGAACTGAATCAGCAAACCTTTCCTGCATCAACATGACATGGATCACTAATTCCTACTATATATTTCTTCATCTGTTTTTTTCTGTCACTAAAGAATATCAACTGTATGCTCCTGGTAGTATTCATATTTCTATATCTACAGTACACACACCTGTTTTGTTTCTTCACCTCAAACATTTTAATGTTTCAGTGTTAATACCTTATCATTTATAAATGTTCCTGTTGTACTCTTTCAGGATTAAAATATGTGCCCTATCTTTTGCAAGCAATTTTCAGAAGTTTTTGTCATAATGAATACCAGAAAAAAATGTATTTTATAACAACCTATGTGCTTTTTCTCCAGCTAATGTATCAGATTTCAGGCCAAAGAGTGGTGTGGATGACGACAACACTGAGGCTATTTTCCTGCTCAGGTACAACACATTCAGCACAGGCTGAACATTTTCCTAAGAATATCACAAGTTTATAGGTTGATTGCTTACCATCAATTGTACCATCAAATACTTGCTTACATTTTTTCACAACACTGTGAAAACCCACTTGCAGAGATGAGAAACTTGTTTTAGATGGATAATCCATCATAGTGAAAATGTATTGTTTAGTTATTGTCAAATATGCATTAGTGTTGTGTGGGGATATCTTTGTGAGCCCAGATTAGTTTTAAAAGTTTAAGAATTGAGAGTTTTTAATCCAAAAAAAACCAACCAAATTCACATTGCAACTGCAACTGCATTATCACATGACAATAATATAACTTTATTTGTAAAACAAGTGGTGTGGTCTTTTAAATACCAACACAACTGGAACCTACCCTGACTACTCACATTTACATAAATATTATAAGACAAATACATAGGATGTGACTTCAGCATGGATGTCCCTTGTGGGACTTGAATACCTAAGCCACTGAACTCTAAGGGACCACCCAATTGTACTTACAATAGAGTCAGGAAGCCATTGTCCGAATATTTATTTGATTTTAATATTCTCTTCCTGTTTATGAAAACTCTACCAGCCACCGTGCCACTTTAAGGAGGAGCTGCAGCATTCCAGATTCTCTGAAAGAGACTTCTGCACCTCAGGTTACTGCCACAAAATACTCTGAAAACCTGCAAGTATTTACACAGCAGAAAGGAGAGATTTGTACTATTAAACAATGATAACATTGGTACATGACTAACTGGACTAAATCACTATACATCACTGCTAGTCTTCCACCTGAGAGTTGGTCGTTGGTAAAATAGTAAAACCTCATTACTCAGTGAGCATGGTGGCTCTCATTCATTTTCTTTGAGCTACTCTAAATATTCCAACATGACGGTATCCATTTCTCCCCAAAACCACGTATAATTTAAGATACGTATTTTTATGGAAGTCAAATAATTTTAAGTGTCCAACAGTTAACAAATTGTCCCATTCAAGATGGAAGAAAAATACATACATTTTGCAGAAAAACAGAAAATTATGAATTAATTTAAATTGTCTTTGTTAATAATTCTCTGAATTCCTTCATTCTGTTGGTGATCCTTATAAATACTATTTCATTCTGCAGTACCAAGAAAACATTTGCTGCTGTGATCTGACTGTCCCTCTCCTCCCCCTTGCCTCATTTCTCCTCTTCTTTCCTCTTCACACTGTTCTCCATCCTCCCATCCTCCAAGGCGGGTGTGGGTGCTGGTAGTGACATCACATCGCGTATTAAACCTCTTCTCCACCCTGACTCTGACTTGACTGTTACCCCAATTATGGACAACCCCAAGGTGAAGACATGCACATACAACTTATATTGACTGACCCAAGCAAAATAGATTTGCTTTGAGCTACTTTAATTATATTTGACTTTTAAAGATCTTTGGTATGGTGCACATAGTCTTGTGAAGAGATTTTCCTGCTCCTGTATGTAAGCATTTATCTTCTGATTTGGACCTGTAATATATATAATTAATATGATGTCGCATTTTGTTGGTACAATTAAATGTGATAGCTATAAGTGACAATATAATTTTGGTACTATATCAAAGAAAAAGCTGACAGTGGTTTCATAATAATCATTTTGCATTTCGCAGAGTAATATAAAAGTATCACATACTGAATGAAACTAAGCAAATCCTATGATCACTAGGAAGGAAAAATAGTTGGAAATGACAATATGAAGCTTGAGCAGCTCATTCTGGCTCAGTGTGGTGTTCTCTTTCTGTTGACTAGATTCTTAAGAATCCTTCTGTGAGATTTGAACCTAAGACCCTCTGTGTACCAGCACATTCAGGTACTGTAGGACATTTGTTTTTCAAGTTGATATTAATGGCTCATTTTCTGCGTTAAAGCTCCTAAATATGATCTCTCCTCTCCTCTCCTCTCCTCTCCTCCAGTTGAGAAGCTACAGTCTCTGAGTGATGATGAGTGGAATGCCCTCCTCCTGCAGCTCTGTTCATCTCTGGAAGGACGTAATTCCTCTTCTGCTCCTCTCTCCTCTTCCTCCTCTTCTGCTCCTCCTCGCTCCTCCACAGCTGCTCGCTCTAAACTCAACCTGCTGTGCTACCTCTGCTGCGTGGCTGGACATAAAGACATTGCTAACAGACTGATTAACTCAACACTGGTAGGAAAATCAATAATCAGTATCCATCTAAAGAAATGTTGGTTCATCACAACTGGCTATCACGACAAATGTGTTCAATGAGGAGATTTTTAAAGATTCAATAATTATCTTTGCTTTCAGGATACTAACAGGAGCTATACATGCCATGTGTAGCTCCTGTTAGTATTGTTGAAATTATCTAGAATTATTCAGGGCTAATGTAAAACCCATATTTTGTTGCCATACATCCTCATTCTTTAGGTTGCAGTACATCACAACAGGAGACCAACCTGTGTAAAGACCGATTGGTCTTCAGTTTTGTTTGTCTTTTGTATTTCTTTTTTTATATCACTCTCCAATCTCTTTTCCCCTGTTTTCAGCTCCCAGTGTTGACCCAGCAGTTACAGCAAACTCCTAACTGGGATGTGTAAGTATCTTAAACAGATACAGGTGCAGAACCAAAACTGTGGTTTGCAAAGATTGTGGTTGTGTGTTTTTAAGTGTATTTTGGGCAATATTGGAGTAGTGGCTGATACCAAAAAGCAGTGATGCCGATTTAATTATGGTAAAAGTTTAATTTTGAGAGTTAATCACAACTCTTGCAATGTTGTACAATACGGCTGATATATAGATTGGATAGAGTGCGCCTATAGATATACTATGCATGTAAATAATTTTAGATGAACTTAATGGAAAAAAATCTGTGTTTTGTAGGCGAAGCAAGGTCCTCAGAGTGATGGGTCTATTGGCTCTGCACTGTACTGAAATCAGAGAGGACTGTCCTGTTTCTGAGGTCTGGATACATACATACACACACACACACATTTTTTGTTGAATTTTATAAAGTAAGATACTTTCTGAAAAACTGGAATGGAATCTGTTAATGAAATGTGAATTTTAAATCATTAAAACCACAATTTATAACCTGTGTAACTTTTACATTGGCTGTTACACTGGCTATCTTCACAACAAATGTGGGTTGGGGCTTTAAATGGCTCCACATTTAATGGGGAGACAAAAGATATAATAGATAAAAGACAAAAGATATAATTCAATAACAATAATATCAAGCAGCTCACTATGCCTTTCCTTGAATCCTTGTCTTCTTAAAGTGGTTTACAAAAGTCAGAGCTGACTGGTAAACTGTACTGCTAAAAAAGATTGTAGTAGAAGTTATTCAGTGGCAATAATTATTTTTTTCACAGGTAGATGAGAAAGAGGCAGATTATTGAGAGGGTTTCAATTGCAGATAGGTTCTGCAACTGAAACTCATAATGTGTGGAATATTGCACATGGAACACTGCTATATGCAGTATTGGCAGAACAGTATGTGTGTGAGTAAGCCAATATTATAGTTTGTAAAGGATGCGCCTGCCTCTGAATTCGGTTAATATTCTTGCTAACAGAGGAGCAACACTGCTGCTCTAAAAAAAAACAAAAAAACATTATTATTAATTAAACATCCTAATCCAAACACACAATGGTCATCGGTTCCATATTACAGTGTCTCAAAAGGAGCAACTAAAATGGGTGGAGGCCAAAAACCTTTACAGAACATGACCACGAACCTGCAGTACCTGGTTGCACCACGAGGTTGCAGTACATCACAACAGGAGACCAACCCGTATGTGACTTCACCCTTGAGACAGAACGCACATAAGAAGTTTAGGCCATAATGTTATTGAAAAAGCAGTTTTATCAAGGGAAAAGTAGGGATAAATGTATCTAACACATTCAGTGAGCTGCAATAACACAAAGCTAGAGAGCCGTAACAGACAACATCAAAAATGTAATGACATATGTAATGACAATGACATTACATGTATACGATATTACATGGACAATGAATGTAATGACAATGACATCAAATATGCAATTTAAAAAAAATCAAACAATATACATACAAGGTGCTTATGGTACACACATCAGCGCACACACANGCAATTTAAAAAAAATCAAACAATATACATACAAGGTGCTTATGGTACACACATCAGCGCACACACATACACATACAGTACATGCACACACAGAGAGAGAAAGAGAATTCTGATTGGTGGATTCTTATTTATAGAGCCTTCTAAATGTCTGTTTTAATCATTTTGTTGTGTGTGACTCGGTAATGTGTTTGAATTATAATTTTGGTAAAATGGGTTCTCATAAGTTTACGTCTTCTAGATATTGTAATTTGATTTTGAATTGTTTAACTCGTTATTTGTTTGTACAAAAATATTACAGTACGAAAATGGAACTGTTATTATACTACTGTAACTCATTATACTACTTTAATTCATGTAGTATGTGCAGCTGATAGTTGCAGCTCTTTGTTGCTTTTACAAATTTGTTAATATTTCTGCATAATACTTTGTATACCTGTAATGTACTTGTATACACACCAACACACCTGCAGAGAGGCACAGATAGGCAACAGTTACTACCCACGCACTACTCATGCACAAACATGCACGCTGAGTGATACTGAACTAATTCAACATAAAAGCAGTTTTGTATAGAGGTGAGATCTGGAGCCTCTTTCTATTCTTTGATCCTTTCATCCTGAAAAGAACTCAACAGTTGCCCTTTTTCCCCTCTCCCTCTCTTCTCTGCCTCCCTCTCGTTTTTTTCCTCTCATCCTGTCTCCTCCCGACCATTTATTCATTCTGAATGAAATTCATTCTAGGTGGTTGTCATCCCACATCCACTCCCTTTTCCTTGTTTGTCTTTCTCTCCTCTCTCTGTCTCTACTTGCTCTGACACTGCTGAGTCGTCACAGCGATTTACAAAATGGCCGACTCTGGCATAGCAGTGTGTTTTTCGGTGCGCCTGTTGTTAAAGACAAATGGCGGAACAATTTTTGTCCTCAGTTCTCCCCACTTCCCTGCAGCTAGCATAGGATGACAAATTGCAAAGAAAAGGACAAGGCTGTGTGTGTGTGTGTGTGTTTGTCTGTCTGTCTGTCTTTGTGTATGTGTGTGCCTATAGACTCAGTAGGGGCTCTGTGTGTATGTGTGTGTACATGGGCTGTTTTGATTGGTAGAGACATGTTTGTGTGTACACTCAGCAGGGGTCATGTGTATGCAGTTCTGTTTCATTGAGTGTCTGTAGGCTAAGTAGTTCTGTATTTTTGTGTCTATTTGTCATAGTGATGCTGCTAACAGATGAGTTAAACAGCACATACTTGGATATTGCTGTGTGTGTGTGTGTGTGTGTGTGTGTGTGTGTGTGTGCGTGCTCAGCAGGGGTACTCCTGCTGCAGACCTGCTGATTGGAGTATCAGGGCTGGGCTTAGTTACCATAGTAACTGCTACAGGCTTCGATTACCCCCCCCCACCACCACTTTGTCTCTTTCACTCTGTCTCTCTTCTCTTTCTATCTTTCACTCCATTCTGTCTGTCTTTCTGCTTTTTATTTTTTCTCTCTGCTGTCTGTCTTGTCTTTGTCCATCACTCTCTCCACCTCTTTCCTAAAAATAATGTTGAATGAGACTAAAATATTTTTGAGGTTAGTATTACCTATGTAACATTACTAATGCAAGCTTGTCACGTTCCTGAAGTCACTTAGTGTTGTTGTGCTTTCAAAACCACCTAGTTTTCACTTTGCCTTTTATCTATCGTCACTTAAAAAGTTTGCGGTGGCTTTTACAGGGGCTTAGCTGGTAACACTTCTACTGTACAGAGTGTTTCATGGGAATATGGAGTCTTAAAGCATTCTAAGAGCTCACAGCATTCTGTAGTAATACACATAATGCTGTTGGGACCCATTTAGAGAGTAGACACTACTGGAAACATTTGTGAATACTTATTGCAATGAAAAGATGAGTTTTTTGAACCGCTGGTGACAATTAATGAATATTGGAGCTCATTCAAAAGCCATTATACACATTTATACAGTTACAGTCAAACTGGAAACAAAGTACAGCGATTTCCTGCAGATATCATTTAATTAGTAATTACTGCTGAAATAATTTCTCTTCAGATTACCTACACTGCCACGCTAAACTATACCCCATGCATACATTGGCACTAGGTGTTTTAATGTGTCATATGGGTGTGCATGTGTGCTGTGTTGTGAAGTTTGCTCTCTGTACGACTATCTGACATGAATGTTAAGTAGGTGCATATTTATGTGTTTATACAGTATGCGTGACTTCATGTGCATTTATGTGGCGTGCGAGAGTGTTGATACCGAGATAATGATAATGTCATCTGGGGAAAATTGTTGTGTGTTTGTGTGTTTATGTTTGCCTTTGCTGTCTGACTTGTCTCATGGCAGTGTTTCTCAGCACTATCTGTCTGAGAGCAGCTGTGTGACCAGACCAAACACTCCCCGGAATCCAAACTCCCCACTCTGCCATTTATGTCATTAGTGGGTTGAGCTCCAGGAGGGAGAGAAGAAAGGAGAGGGATGACATGGGAGAAAGATGGAAAATATATATCAACAACCAAACATATTGATTTCTGTCCATTCAGGCATACTAGCAGGGATGTTTATGCCTACTCAGCATTGAAGTGGCAAACTGAACTGAAATGGAACCTATCATGGTCATAGAAGCCTCAGCATTTGGATACACCATGTTAATTGGGCAAAAAGAAAAGACAAACTCTTTTGGCAAAGGGAAACATATTGTGAGGAAGAACATGAAAAACAGACTGTTGCAACGTCTCACCCTAAGACACCAAGAATGAAAGACAGAACGTGAGAGACATTGAAAGCAAAGGAAGAGAGAGAGAGAGAGAGAGAGAGAGAGAGAGAGAGAGAGAGAGAGGATCCAGGGGGCATTATAAAGTAGAAAAGAAAGACAGGAAAAACATGGAGAGAAGTAGAAGAAGAATAGTAGAAGGATGAAAGGGAGAGAACACAGAAATATTGGGNGGGGGAATAATGCCAGCCAGCACACGTCTCTGCATAGTTGTGTGTGTACATGTTACTTAGTTACATGTGTTTGTATTGTGTGCTTTTCTTACATGTGCATATGGATGCACGCCTTTATCTGTCTACTTGTGTAGACATTTATTTTCTGAATGGATGTGCATGTTTATGTGAGTGTGTGTGTATTGTGCATGTGGACAAATGCATTGTCTGTTCCTTTGAGCTCATCTTGGCTTGTGTATTTTATTAGTGGTTTTCAGTGAGGTTTTACTGCTGCTCAGATCATATCCTCATATCCATTTCCCCTTATTTCTCTCCTCTTGAAGTCTTTGTTTTCTTCTTCCCTCTTTCCTGTTGCTGTTGTTACTCCTTCCTTCCCTTCCTCCATCCTCTTTCTTTACCCGACCTTTACTTCTTTGCTTTTTAACATTCTGATGTTGTGACTATTTTGCTAAGTTGAGTGCTTTAGTTAGATGGCGCAGTAGGGTTGAGGGTGTGACTTTTTTTTTTTTTTTTTTNTTTTTTTTTTTTTTTTTTTATCAAGTGAGCACTAGTCAAGAATATCTGAAAATTGTGTTTCTTGGATAAACAGGACAAACAAACAAAACAGAAAACAGAAAAACAAAACTGAAACACCTGATGTAAGAAGCTTAACACATTCTAAATAAAAATTTGAAGCATGAAGTTGTTTAACTGTAATATATTTATGACTAATAGCATGTAAATTCTTTAACTTAGCAGGTGATTAATCAGTTAATTGATTGAGTTGACGAAAAAAATTAAAACTTGATTGAAATGAATTACGAAGTGAAAATACCAACCAAAAACTTACTTTTGTTTGTCATATACTATGAAAATAATTGTGTTGTTTTTAAGCACTGAACAATCTAAGAAATCTTAACTGAAAACTTTACTCTTGGGTGACTTATAATGGACCTTTGTCATTATCATTATGTTTGACATTAATGAGGATAAATGATCAGTCAATCAATTGAAAAAAATCCTTTTTATGCTGAAACCTTCAAAAATTCTTTAATGCCACGGTGCATATAAAAGCCTCCAAGTATATCCATACTTCTTTGTAACTTCTAGTATGGAAATAATCCTACTTAATCATTGCTTGAGGAGCATATCCTGCTGAGATCAAAATAACAACCAGTGCACAACAACAAATGAAATAGTTTTAATGTGTATGCTAACATATGCAGTATGTGAATTCACTTACATCAGATAAGACATTCATTTTTTTCAAGCTCGTCTTCAAGAAATCTGATTAAATCCATTCTTGCTGGAAAGAGGCCCATTTTATTATGCAGTGCTGACTCTGAGTGTTCTGTTGGACAGTAAATATAACCCACTAAAAAGTTTTTATCATTCTTATGGTCCTGATATGTCCTCTGAAGATCTGGCTGACACAGGTCTCAACTCAAATATCCTTGGAGGAATAAATGCACTTACTACATTTAAATAAACAAAAGAAAAAAAAAGAAAAAACCTCTCATCTAGCTGCTTTTGTTAATGGAGAAAATAGTCAGTAGTCATACTGAACACTCTGTATGTGTGTGTGTGGGTGTGGAGGTGTGTGTGGTGCTCAGCCCATGCTAAAGATACCAATGACCCAAGACTGTCTTAGAGGGTTTTGACAGCAGGTATGTTTCATATAAAATTAGAAGTTGTAAGCTGAGCCTTTAAAGGACCATACTGGTGATTTTGCATGTTTGAGCCCAGTAAATACTACCCACATATATGTTACATTACTGACAACCACATTTTCATATTATTTTACCAAAACTCCTAATCTTTCAAAATCAAATGTTCATGTGATATACCCACCTTAAAATTCAATTATTCACCTGCTAACACTTATACACTTCTCTTGGGACTATTTTCCTTGGTGGAAATGCACATTTCCTTCTGTGTAGCCCTGTGTTGAATCAGTTAAATTAAGTAACTTAAAAATAATAACAGGATGTCTGACAGTAACTGCTAGATGTAAGGATGAAGAATGTGTAGAATGTAGTTGCTCTTTAAGGCTGCCTACATCTTTCACTATTCCATAACGGGTTTATAGAGAAAAAAAGAGCAAGTCCCTGCAAAGTTTGCAGACGTGTTTGCATTCAGCACATCTATACCAGTCCATAATGTGTGTAATTTAAAGTGTATTGTCATCATGTTTATGAACATTGAACTTTATACTGACTAAATGTTCCTCATGCTCTCAGTCACCTTAGAGAAGCTATTTGTTTTATCTGACTGTATCTACTGCACATAATTTTCAGTAGCATGAGAGCAATGTAAGACTTGGGATTATCATCTTCATCTTTCCTCTTGAGTAAATTTCTTTCCATACAATTCAAATCTGATAAAAGTATTTCTCTCTCTCTCTCTCTCTCTCTCTCTCTCTCTCTCTCTCCCCCTCTCCCTCCTGTCTTTCCAGGCAGTGTCCACGCTAACAGACCTGTTGAGGGATAACCAGAGGAATAATAAAATAAAACAATTCTTGCTGCCACCACTAGGGGAGTTCCTCTATCTCATTGCTTCTCAGGTAAACTATGAATAACTGAAACTAGTATCACAAGATAGATAAAGAGATTGAGATGGATGATTGACTCAAAAGAAGCAAATTAATGGATCCAAACACTTGCTGCAAGTGGGGAGTGGGTGGAATCATACACACAAACAAAGGGTGCTGATTGCTGTGGATCCATCGTACTTAATCAAGAGTATTGTTAATGGCAAGTAATTATTATGAAAAGCTTTTCCCAATACATATCAACCTGAATGAATGCAGCTGGGACATAAAAGAACTTAATCACAATAATTAACTATTTATTGCCTATTATTGCTTGCATAAGAGATTTCCAAAATCTAGGGCATAACTTATTTGAGATTCAGGGAGTTGCAGGGATTTGTAGATACAAAGAAAACTGCTCAAGCTATTGGAAAGTAGATTTAATTTAAAATGATTCAAAACTGTCACATTAATTTCAGTTGGAAAGTTTGTTGCCAAGGACACATGAATGAAAGAGAATGTATTTCTCTTCAGACAAGCCTTGACTTTCATCGTCTCTGCACTGTATTATACTTTTCCTTAAACTGTTGGATTTGGATGCACTTACCTTAATGTTTCTCTGTAGGAAGATACACTTTTTTGAACATTTCAATATATCTTTTGTTTAACCACATAATTTATTATGAATACATACTTAATGGATTTAAAGGATGTCCAAATCAGTAAACTTATCAATACCTCAAATGTCTCAGAGATAGTTACATGGTTTTAGGTATACATGCACAGTCTAATACAATCTGGTAGAACTGCCCTGCCATAAAGCCTTTGTAAAGCTTAGAATATTCAGTTGTTGTTGTTGTTGTTGTGTTCCAGACAGGAGTTGTTTTAACTCTCCTGACATTCTTAAGGCCTTAGTTAGTGGTTTTGTTGTACTGGATTTTATACTGAAAAGTGCTTCAATCCCATTTGTGGAAAAATCATTAGAAACACCTTTGAGTATAATGTATTATTACAGTGTGGTGTGGTACAACTTAGACACTGGAAGGAAAGAGAGGAGAGGTGACATACACACTCACCAGCCACTTTTTTCGTTACACTTGTGCAATTGCTTGTTAAAACAAATCTCTAATCAGCCAATCACCTGGCAGAAACTCAATGCATTTAGGCATGTAAACATGGTCAAGAGGATCTGCTGAAGTTCAAACCAAGTATCAGATTGGAGTAGAATGGTGATTTAAGTGACTTTGAATGTGGCATGGTTGTTGATGCCAGACGGGCTGGTTTGAGTATTTCAGAAACTGCTGATCTACTGGGATTTTCACGCACAACCATCTCTAGGTTTTACAGAGAATGGTCCAAAAAAGAAAAAAAACATCCAATGATGGCAGTTCTCTGGACGAAAATGCCTTGTTGATGGCAGAGGTCAGAGAAGAATGGGCAGATTGGTTGGAGCTGATAGAAAGGCAACAGTAACTCAAATAACCACTCGTCACAACCAGGTATGCAGAAGAGTGTCTCTGAATGCACAACATGTCAAACCTTGAAACAGATGGGCTACAGCAGCAGAAGACCACATGCCACTCCTGTCATCTAAGAACAGGAAACTGAGTCTACACAGTGGGCACGGGCTCACCAAAATTGGACAATGGAAGATTGGAAAAACATTGCCTGGTCTGATGAGTCTTGATTTCTGCTGTGATATTCAGATGGGCCAGCATTTGGCGTAAACAACATGAAAGCATGGATCCATCCTGCCTTGTATGAACAATTTAGGCTGGTAGTGGTGGTGTAATGGTGTGGAGAATATTTTCTTGGTGCACTTTGGGTCCCTTAGTACCAATTGAGCATCATTTAAAGCCACAGCCTACCTGAGTATTGTTGCTGACTATGTCCATCCCTTTATCCCTTTACCACGGTGTACCCATCTAATGGCTACTTCCAGCAGGATAACGCACCATGTCACAAAGCTCATATCATCTCAGACTGGTTTCTTGGACGTGACAATGAGTTCACTGTACTCATATACCCTCCACAGTAACCAGATCTCAATCCAATAGAGCACCTTTGGGATGTGGTGGAACGGGAGATTCATATTATGAAACTTCTGCCGATAAATCTGCAGCAACTGCATGATGCTATCATGTCAATATAGACCAGAATCTCTGTGGAATGTTTCCAGCACCTTGTTGAATCTATGCCACGAAAATTTAAAGCAGTTTTGAAGGCTAAAGGGGGTCCAACCCACTGCTAGCAAGATGTATCTAATAAAATGGCCGGTGAGTGTATGCCAGAGGTACCTGGCTGGATTCAGAACCAAGACACTGTCTTTTAAATGGAACAGTATGTAACTTAGTCTATTAGGCCCCACAGCACCACCAGGATATGCATTTTCATAAGCTTTTTTTTCCCTAAAAAACAAACAAACAAAAAAAAAACATAATATGGAATCAGTACTTTCTTTCTTTAGTTAATGAGTTGAAATGAAATGAGCACAATACTGATGCCTACCAGTGCAAGAAAGAACAAAAGACATTTTCTTGTTACTCCACTGAGACAGACTAATTTTTAGTGAAATTAATGAAAGTGAGCTAATGATCTAGGGTTTAAATTAACATATTAACTAGATAAATTGACACTGGGTTGATCTCAGCCCTAAAAAGTTAATGGAGGAAGAGTGAAAGACTTTTTTTGACTTCATTAGAGGACATGATCCTTGTTTATTTCAGGTTAACATATAGGAAAAATTTATAACATCTAATTGCAGCTGGGGGATGATCCAAAACATGCAGTTCTCCAGAGTGTAGTTTTGCTGCAGAGAGCTTCATCATTGCAGATTTTGGCAGCTCAGCTAGCACACATTTAGTGTGTGTGACAACAACACAAGCACTTCATTCTCAAATATTCTTTTGGCTCCAAAAAATACAGTATTAATAAGGCTGTACCAGGAGATTACCCTACAACAGACTATTAACAAAAGAAAGAAAGTATAGCTCAAATGGGTAAATGTATCTTTATTTTCCTTCTCTGTGACCAGTTTTAAACTCTGGGTTTGATTACTGAGATCAGCTGCCTCAGTGGAAAACTTTAGGCCTTTACTCAAAGCTCCCACTTTGGTCATGGTTTTATAGACTCAGTAATTAATTAATTTGCTATGAATACTTTTCATTCTAATTTCCCTGTATATCTCTGTTTTATCAGGTATAGCTTATACTTGAAGTGTGTTTTTCCTGTAGTTTAGTGTTTCACTAATGCAGACTGATCTGTACTAAACTGTGCTTGATAATTTCTTTGTTTTGTATTTTTCTTTTGATTCTTCCTAAGAACAGTGGCTGCTTTTACTAGTTACATTTACATTTATCTGTGGTTCTGGTCAATCTCAGCGATTTGGCATTGGCACTTTAAAACTTCCACTAGGAAAACTCAAGATTAGAGGGAGGTTTCTGATGCAAGTTTAAGGTGATCTCAGTGGTAAAGCACCTTCTTGGCTACTTATTTTAAGGTTAACCACTTGTTAGACTTTGGATTTAGAACTGGGTTTGTAAAGCCTTCAACTCTGTATTCACTGTCAATGGCATTGATTGGCATGACATTTAGTGCTGTGTAGGCTTCTGTGTCAGATGTATCCCTTATTTAAGCTTTGACTACAGAATTTGATGTTTTTGTTCTGTTCTCCTGTAGGACCATCAAGGAATTGATAGCTCTGAAAATGCTGTACTGTTTTTAATTAGGCTTGAGTCTTGTTAGGAGTCCCCAAGTAGACTGGCAGATCCACTCTTTGGTGGATTTTCTGGTCAGTGCCAATGATGAGCTGCATTACTGCAGCTATTATCAAAGTTTGATACAGTACAACAACCTTGGCAAACATCATGGAAAAGGCAACTTTTATATGACTTTTCGCTGTAGTTATGAGGTTGAAAAAAACTTGTAAGACACTTTCCATTAGCAGTGATATAAAATTATACATTTAAAATCACAATATTGAAATTTCTTTGAAACACCTTTCACACAAAATAATTATTTTCTTCAAACTGTTAATATAAGAGGTATAGCTAATACCCCCATTACAACCACTACTAATGAAAAATCATAAAATTAGGGTGTGAACTCCTTTTGGCTGTTGGACCTGCCAGAAAAAATGGTTTTATTGCAGTCATGCGGAATGGGCCTTTACATGTCCCCAGGTAACATTGTCTGCTTGGCTTTTCTTCTACAACGCCAGTCAATGACAACGATTAGCTATAGCCTCCAGAGCTATCTTTATCCTCAAGGTTAGATATAGCCTAGAGCCAAGCACAGTAGCAGTGGAACAGAGTGTGTTTTATGAAAAGATGAAAACTTTTGGTTGAAATGAAATAATCATTACTTTCTGAAAATGGTGATATTGGCCAATGTTTGATGTACAGTGTAGCATTAATGATAAAGGTTACAATTATGCTTAATATGCCAACAGAAAGAAAGAGCAGTAACACAAAGTAAAAAGTAAGTAAAAAAAAAACAAGTAAAAATTAACAGAAAGAAAACAAGTATACATGAGTAGTTTGTGGTGGAAACAATGTATATGTTTGGAAAAACATTGTATCACTGCATCAGGTATCAACCTGTTAATATATAAAAATGCCAAAAAAAAAAAAAAATTCCAAAAAACAAATATAATTTGAACACTATACATTTCTAAGTAATGTCAATATTTAAAAAACTAAAAATGTAAACTTAAAATAGTTATGAAATCACATTTCTGTGCATGTTAGCCAAGTAATCATGATGTCATGCCTCCTCTTGCTCCCTGTTTCCCACCCTGCCTCGGCCCCTTCTTGCCCTTTTTCTTACTCGTCTTTACTTGTATCCCCTCCGTATTGTCTCTTTGCCTTTCTTTCTCTACCACTCTACTCCTCCACTGCCCCCCCGCCTCTCCATCCATACCCCCTCCTCCTCACTCCTCTCACCCTCTCTCCCTGTCTTTCTATGTCTCTCTATCAGGAGGAGAAGCGAGGCTCCCCAGAGGGACTGTGGTTCGTTCCCGCTGCCGCCTACACTGGCTTAATGAGGAGCCTGCGGGAAGGGGTGAGTGTCTCTGTGTATGTCTGCGTGTGTCTGTTTTTGTGTCTGTGCCTGTGTATCTGTGACTAAGTCTCCCTCACTGTGTGTGTGTGTGTGTGTGTGTGTGTGTGTGTGTGTGTGTGTGCGCGCGTGTGCGTGCGTGTGTGCGTGCGTGTGTGGCAGTGGATCCCTGTGAACAGTAATGATGAGGCAGCTGTGGGGGCCTAAAGCGTTGTTTGCCAGTTGCAAGTCAAGGGCGTGCAGAGCAGACACACACGCGCGCACACACACACACACTCTCTCTCTCTCTCTCTCTTACCTGCATCAAACACAACCCTTTACTGCTCAGCAGTCTGACCTNACTCTCTCTCTCTCTCTCTCTTACCTGCATCAAACACAACCCTTTACTGCTCAGCAGTCTGACCTCAGCAGCAATTAGGACCCTCAAGACACACACTAGATGGAGCAGAAACATAGGCAGTAATATACTGTAGGTAGATTTTTCTTTCTTTCTTTCTTGATCTTTTCCTACTTTTTTCTCTCCTTCTATATAGCTTTTTCCTACTCTTTCTCTCTTGCTTTCTCTCCCAAAATCTTAATGCTTCCCCATTTATCTTCAACAACAAATGAAACATTGATATGATAACTATATAACAGAATGATACATATATGATTTAAAGATATCCTTAAAATAAAAGAATATACAGCTGATGCATCAATATGGGTGCCATGATGTTCATGCTCAAAGCATCTGCTTTTATTTTAGTCAAGATCTTTGTGCTTTGTACCTGTGTTATATCCAACCGTGATAAAGTTTCCTTTATAAATGAACGAAGCTATAGTATTTGGTAGAACTTTTGGGGTTGTTTCTTGTTAGCTTCAGTTTTGATCTTGAAATATATACATAAATACAGCAACAGATTCTTAGAACATTGGCTATATACTTGTTTGTGTCTCTGAAGTGGTGCTCCACTGCTTAAATATTACATTTTGCATTATTGTAATATTCTGTGTCGTGTTCTTATCGTAGTATCCCACAACTGCTGAATGAGGAAACGCTTGATGGATGGTGAGATTGATAGACAGGTACAGTAGATGGGTGGAGGGAGAGAGGGAGATGGATGGATGTTGTTTTCTCTATCAGAGCTGGTACAGGTCTCACTGTGGTGGCCCACTATTGCAGAATGAATATAGATGAAACTCTGGTCTGTACAGTTGTCAGCTAGTACCTACTGTTGCTTCATTACCACTGGGAGTGTAGTGGGGGGAGGAGGGGTGTTGAACAGTGGAGGGGAGTGTGTGACAGGAGCAGAGAGAGGGGTTGAGGGGAGGAGAGAGGACGTTGACTTATTTATCATTATTGAGCTGTGAGAGTGTGCTGACGGAAATGAAACGCGCACGCACACACACACACACACACTCACACAGCCTTAGGGACCAGACACTCATCGTCAGACCCAACTTGCCTCCCTCTCTTCCCCTCCNCCTTCCCTCCCTCCCTTCACCCTGTCTCTCCTTCTTTCTCTTCCTGACTGCCTGTTTTTTCCCATGGATGCACAGGTATATTTGCTGTTTTATTACAGAGCTGTCTAAATAGTTGAACTTTTTCTCAAGGGCATCACATTTCCTGGAGTTAACAAGCTGGTCATACTCAACTTTAGCTTACTATGTTTTCACTTTAGGAGACAGCAAGTTCTTTGTGAAACAACTACAGTATATCATTCCATTTACAAAAAAAAAAAAAAAANAAAAAAAAAAAAAAAATTACAAAGTATTCATAAAGTGCAACATTTAAGAATTGAAAAATTCAGTTTCTGGGTCAGTTTCACAAAACAGATGTGAACCACTGTAATAAACCTCCCAGAGGACAAATATTGTGCTTTGCTTCCTTCCTCTTCTAAGCCTGAAAATTTGCTGTCCTGGCAAATATTGCAGAAAGGTGGTGGGTTCTTCCGGCACTGGCACAGACCAAATGTAGTGCGGAAACACATCTGACAAGACTAGTTCCAGGTTGAAAGTGTGCAATTCTGAACTTAATATTGGAATTTTTGCACAGATCATCTAGGTGTTTAAGCCCATTAGACATCTTAAAACAGATGTTTTTGTGCTGTTGTTTTCAAGAATACCAAATGGAGGCTGTCACAGTTATTTTATGTCAACAGTAACTTACAGTAGTACAACAACATGTGAATTTAACTATCGACTAAATCAGGAAATGGGCCTGTAGCAGCTGTGCTTTGTTTTTAATATGAGCCTGTTTTAGCTGGGTTCGCAGCCACCCAAAATGCTGATATTTCATTAGTATAGTGAAAAAGAAAGTATTTGTGTATTAGCATTTCAATGCTCTAGTGGTGCCTAAAATATTTTGGGATTCTGTGAGGCATCTTATTTGGTGATTTTATGTCTTCAAATGAAGAGAATATTAGCGGGCTAAAGTTGTAAATCCAGTGCCACAGTGCTGTTCATCACGTGACATTATTTAGACGCAGCGCCAAGACCCTGTCTGATGTGCTCCAGGCACTTTTGTTTTGATGCGTTCGCTGACCCGCTGGATCACTCAAACCCCTCTGCTGGTGTTGAGAATGTTCCTGATTTACAAGAAGGGGTCGGTTGGATAGTGCGCGCATGTGTGCAGAGGAGAGGGGGGTCAGCAAGTGACAGAGTTGAAGAGAAAGAAAAAGATTGGTGTACCAGGAGATGGGGAGGTGATGGCCGAGAGAGAGAGAGAGAGAGAGAGAGAGAGATATGGAGAGGGGGGGGAGGGAGAGAGGGAGAGGGAATAGATGGCATGGCGTGAAGGCAGGTTTCCATGCCAGACTTGAGCTGCAGGAAATTATTTATGAGCCTGAACAAGATGATGTTGCTGCTGCCAATGATAAAAGATCTGTGTGTGTGTGTGTGTGTGTGTGTGTGTGTGAGAGAGAGAGAGAGAGAGAGCGCGAGAGAGAGAGAGCGCAACAGAGATATGTGTGTGAACAGTATAACAGGGATAGGAGCCAAGGGGCAGAAATCCCCCTTATACATCCACAGACAAGCACACACACACACACACACACACACACACACACACACACACAGAGTCATGGTGAGCCTATTAATGATTTATCACTATCTTCCACAAAGGGGATGAGAACAGAGGGGGACCCTCTAAAATCGTCTTGGGTCCTACCCTCGGTTTCTTTAACATAGGCTGACCATTGCACGCACACACACACACACACACACACACACACACACACACACACACACACACACACACACACNACTCTCTCTCTCTCTCTCTCTCGCTCTTGCTCACTCTCTCTCAAAAATATATGCATAATATACAGTTCTGGTGTATCAATTAGTGCATCATTAGTTGTGAAATTGGAAAATATCTGTACTTTGAGATAAACAGAGAAGTGTTTTTAGGCACAGAAATAAGAAGGCATAATGGCTAATAATAACCCTGTGTGTCGGTACCTGTCTGTTTATGTTGAACATGTCACTGTCGTGGCTGATTGTCTTCCTGTAATGTCTTTTGGTCTTTTGTAAATAGGTTTCTGTCTATTTGTCTGTCTGCATCCCTGCTTCTCTGCTTCTTTATTCATCTGTCTGCTTTTCTTTTCTGTATGAGTTTCTGCCTATTAGCATACATGCATTTGTTGTTTCTCTCTCTCGCTCTATCTCTCTCTTTCTCTCTCTCTCTCTTTCTCTGTCCAGCAGCTGATCTGCTTATCTTGCTTCCTTCTTGGGTGTCTATTTGCTCTTCTACCTGTTGCTCTGATGCATGTATGTTGTTTTGGCCACGTCTCGTTCTCTGCTTTCATGCCTCACTATCTGTCTGTTCGTCTGCTAATCAGACAGTCTCTGTCTCTCTTTGAGTCTGGCTATTAGTGCTGTTAGATCCTCTGTAGATGGCGTCTGTGTTGCTGCCATAGGGGCTCATTCAAAACCAGGTGCACTGACTTCTAAAGGACTTTAATTACAGAGGGAAACCACATCACACATGTGAACATGCACGCATGTGCACACCCAGACACACACAAATCTTGTGTCAAGCCATGTGATGTAGGTTTACTGTGATGTGTCTCTTTTTAGTTGAGTCTCAGTGGCCAGGTGCAAACATGTTGGGATATAAAACTAATCTACTGATCTCGTACACTTGAAAACAGGATTTCATTGTTCCATATCCGCTAAGCTTTTCAACTCTTTTCATCTAAAAACAGAGGTTTTCCAACTTTTTTTCCTCAGAGCTCTAAAGTGCATAAATTTTATCTATCAGCCTGAGGTGTATAATAAGGGAGATTTTTCTTTTAAACCCATTAGTCGTGTTGAAACCTGATGAAGAGGACTGAAATCCTGTTTAAACTGGTTGCATCTGTAAGATATGGGGAACAATGTTCATGCTGTGAATTTTGGTATGAAATTTATTTTAAAATTACCAAATTCAAATACAGAAAACTTGAAATTTAAAAATGTAGAAATCCCTCCAGAAAATAAATTGTAAAATGCCTGTTATGGTTTCAGTGTACACAGAAATTTGGGCTGTGTTAGAGGGGAAGATATATGATATATGAGACTGGGTGAGCCTATTAATTAGAATCGGCCCTTGATACTTTCAGAAAGCTCAACTCTGTGCAGCAAAATTTAAAATATATAGAGAAATTATCATCTTTACTGTTACATCTTTACAGCATCAGTAAAAATTCAGCCAAAAGCCGTTATCTTTTTGATCTACAGTCAAAAAGTAGAAATAGATAGAGAGAAGCAGATGAATCAGAGAAACATTTTTAACAAAGACAGCAAAAATGTGAACTGTGCAAAAAGTGGCTCATGTTTTATTTTTTTTATTTCTGTTTGTTTTCACATATACCAAAAGAAAAATACAAGATTACATAAGAAAAAAAAAAAAAAAAAAAAAAACCAAAATGTGAAGGCAAACTGCAAAAAAACTCTCAAGGGGCTTATACAAGGCAATTCACCAGAACATACATGTCACCATTTAATTCATAAGACAGTTTGGAAAAAAAAAATCAGAAAAAAAAGAAAAATAAACAACAAAACAAAGCAACAAAAGAACATTTGAAATCTCTTGGAGCAACTCTGGCAAAATATCAGACCCTGAAGACAACATACATGAAAAAAACTAAATCAGAGTAAAAGTCCATATGGATAACACTGCTAAAAACAAAACAATCCCTTTACAGCTTTCTTGAACTGAAGAAGTTACAGGGCAAGACATTCCATAAGATTGAGCCTCTGTATATGTAACCAAATTGTAACTGAGCTGTTCAACAAGCTTGAGTTTACATTGAGTACGAATAGAATAATTATGAAATTGATAATAAAAGGAATAGAGTTTTTGAAAAGATGAGGGAATGATTCAGTTTAATGACCCATAAACAAATAAACAGATCTGAAGATGATTAACTTGGTAAACAGTGAAGATGCCAGACTGATGAAACTGAATTTAAGATGGATGAATTCTGTTTACACAATTTATGATACACATCGCTCATTTTTGAAGCCGAAATATACAGCCCAGTTTTGTTGGATAAGTACTCACCCAGACCATATTACAATAATAATAATAATACAATAATAATACAATAATACAATACAATAATAATAATAATAATAATGATATTTAAGGAAGGCTCATACTTCCCAGACCTATTACCAAAGCAAACAAAACATGTTTTTTTCTGATATTAAGAGATAATTTGTTGCAATTGAGCCTGTCACTTATCTTAATAAGTTCTTTATATTAAGTATAAAATTTGGATCTTTATGTGAGTAAAACACAGTTGTATCATCAGCAAATAAAACCTTAGACAACTTACTAGAGGAATTACAGAAATCATGAATATAAATTAAATAGTAATGGCCCAAGAACAGACCCTTGTGGTACACCACATGTAACTGGACAAAAGGAAGAATTTGATCCATTATAAAATGGGTTAATGTGAATAACATTTATAGAATTAAACAATTATTGTATTGTTATAGAATTATCACTGTTATTGACCAATACCCAGGCTTGTTGATATTGAATGTGGATTGTGAAAATGAATTAAATTAAATTAGATGTAGTAGTACTTTAATATCATCAGGACAATATACAGCTATCAGAAATATTTATGTGAATGACAAACAGATTAGTAGAAGAGTGCTGAGAATGAGTCTGTGGAGTGAAGGCATGAGGAGACAGTGAAACATTCAGTTCAGTCAGTTGTAAAAGGATGAGGGAAGTTTGGGCTTGAATTCATTATGACTGTTTGACATTTGAATGAAATTTTAATATTGAAATTCCTTCTGACAGCATTAATGAGCATAGTATGTGGGTGCTACTTCTCCTTGACGATGCGTTTTAGGGAGTGTGAGCAAGATTCAAGGAAAAGGAAAATTTGAAAGGAAAAGGACATGGAAAGTGTCAATTGGGTTTATACTCCCGAGAAAATTCCCATTCAATATATTCTCATAAAAAAATAACATTGCCATAATGCTGGAGTTTGAAGAGATTATTGCAAAAACATAATTAAATCATCTTTAGCGCTGAATAACTTATTATAAAAAGCAGTGAAAGAAGATGTTTTTGCAGTAAGAAAAGCCAATACTGTAGTTCAGGATGCCAACCTGGGTGCACCCTTTTCCTTGGTTGTTTGAAGTTTTTGAAATTGTTCCCTCCCACTATATCAAGTTGAGTAGAAAAAGTTCTTGTTCGTAAACAAATTTATGTGGAATCAGTGAATGATTTCATCATTTGATGGTTCATAATATAAGGGCATTTTGGGGTGGGGTGGGGTNGGGGGGAAGGGGAACTGTGCAGCAAAGTTCATGAGAATGTGTGGTTGAGCACAGAGCAGCTTTTTGCCTTTGAGTGGATGTTGCAGTGTTGACAGATTAATTCATTATGATTGTATCATTTCATCCACACCCTGCAAAATTGTTTTTGCTGAGAGCTGATGTTGTCTTCTGTGTTATAACCATCTTTGACAACCTTGCAACGAAGCCAAGCCATTGCAAAGGTATTGCAAATTAAGTGAAAAAAATTAACCATATTTTCCCAGGTCTTGAATTGACTTTCTGGAGATACAAGGTTTAAGCTGGACACTGAGTGGAGTATAATGAATGTGTTTCTTGGATGAGCTCATTTCTTTTACTGGAAGAAATTATAATGAGAATAACTCCCTCTCTTTCCTCTGTCTCCTCCATTTCTCCCTCTGCATCGTAATGATAGACTTTCTTGCATGAGCTACAATTCCCCACCACATGTAAGGATATCTCTTTCCCTCTTTCCCTCTTTCTTTCTTTCTCCCCCTCTCCCCTCTTTCTCTGTGTAGTTCCTGGCAGGGCGAGAGTCTATTAAACACACAGACAGTGGGTGCTCCCCCGTGGGCTCATTAGTGAGCTGGCCCGCATGGCCTGGGGAATGCTGGAACAGACCATTCTACTAGTTCCCGGAGGGGTGCCAGAGGATTCATTAAATTGTCGTTCTGTGTAGTCCCATGGTGTTGAGTACACAATGTGATGTCCTATATTGGATTAATAGGTTGGTTATTTAAGCTATCAGTTATGGTTTGAGTTCCCATGTGGTTGAATAGGTGATGTGTTTTATTTCTATATGTTAAGTAACTGTGGAACAAAACCAGGCCATTGATGCATTTTTAAATGTCAGAAATACATATGTATCCATGAGAAAAATCAAAATTGTTCTTGATTTTAATGCAAAGTTCTTTCAAAACTGTGTTATAGATCAATTTACTTTTAGTGAATTGATGAGTCCACTCTGCTGCTCTGATTGGACTGTGGAGGTCATTCCAGCATTAGGGAGCCAAGAATGGATGAGTTCCGACCAGCTATAACACGCTGGGGACAAGGTTGTCCACAATAAAGGGCTGGGCAATGGCCTAGTGGTATACCGGACTGCTTATTTAATCATAAGAGCGTTATCGTAAGTCTATGCATCCATGGCACCTTTGGCTGTTTAAAAGAACTGCTGTATGTCAATGCATCACCAAAGAATATTACATCAGTTAATATTTCTATTGTTTATTACAATTTTAAAACAAATCTTAAAGGTGAAGTTAGCCAGTAAGTAGGGACATGAGGAGGAATGGAGATAGACTGCTTGGGTGCTTGGTTGATTAATTAGTTGATTTTGTGTTTCTTTGATGCTCTGTCATGAGTCGAATGTTGTAGAATGCATTTATGCACAGCGATATGGACAAAGTCTGCGATAATTATGCAACAATTAAGTAGCATAATAATGTCATTGTCTAATATCTGTACCACTTTTAAGAATTGCCAATGTAAATTGCCATGATAAATTAAATTTTCCCAGCTGTAATTACAAACCTTTACATTTTTTTCAACACAATACCATCAACTTTGTGTCTTATGAATAGACTCTATTGTGTCTTGTATCTAGGGAGAGTAGCGTCTTAGTGATGTAATGCAGTGAAACCACAGTAAAAACCTGACAGAGTCAATCACCTCTCTTCTACTTCCTGTCTCTCTCCACAATGACTTTACTGGAAAAAATTCATTTCCTCCACCACAGAGGCAAAGGATGTAGGCACAGACAGTTCTGTGTATATATCTGTGTGTGTGTGTGTATATCTATATATATATATAGATATACACAGTAGTATACACACACACACACACACACACCAATCAATCCTTTTCTGTGTTTTATGTATTAAGTTGATGTTGAGCTAATTTAACTTACAGTGATTGTTACTTTTTTGTTCATCTCTGCCTTTTGCTATGAGGACATTATTCCATAATGGAGTTTTGTGTTTGGAACTTCATAGTGACAAAGAACAGTTGCTGCTCTCAATGACATTATATTTTGTGCGAGAAAAAAAGTGTAGGAAACAGCACTAGGATCTGCTCTCTAATTGCAATGCATGCGCACATGCACACGGCAATATGAAAGCAAATCTATATGCACATTTACAGTATAACACCACTTGGATATTCTAATGTTCAGTATTTGTGTTGGTCCTTTGGGTGCATCCAGCATTTTTTTTTCCAGCACCTACAGCAGTACTTCAGAATATATATGATCTGTATGGTATTGTTTCTGTACATGTTTCTAAATGAGTGTATGTGTTTCTGTTCACGACTGTATGTCTTTGTCAGTCTAAAATGGCAATGTTGCATCTGTAGTCTCAATTTTCTGTTTTTACAAAAATGTGGATGCTGGAGAATGAATGAATGAATTTTTTTAATTTTAGTGTCATGCATATATATATATATATACACGTATATATACAGATATAGTAATATTATATTTCATCAAAGAAAATAAAAAGAACAAATAAGAATTTCTTGTACATTGTAGTCATTAAACGTATTCATGAAATAAACCATCTTGCCTTCTCTTCCAGGCTTTGGAAACAAAATTAGCTAACTTAAAAACCCCAAAACCAAACAGCCATTCCAATTTTTTATAGTCAGTCCACCAAAATCTCTCCGGGTGTCGGTCAAACATTTCATCAGACATCTCAAATCATCATAATAAGTGCATAAAAAAGAAAGTGCGTCTCATCTTCATCCTCTCCCAACCCACTCAAATCACACAGTCTGCTTTCCTCCTGGATATTTTAATCTACCGATTTCCACATTCAGAGGAAGGATGCCTGTTCGCATCTGGGCAACTAAAAATCTTTGGCTTCTTGATAGGCATGATGTGACATAGATTTCAGGGCCATATTTTTGCTTAATTTGGATATAAGTCTGCAATTTTGGTTTTAACAGAATATCTCTAGCCTGTTTTTTCTTCAAAAACAGCAGAAAGCTTACTTTTGATTGTATTAACTTTGCATCGTAAATTGTTTCTACAGACATACTGTAAACCATCTTCTTCAAAAATAGCAGAAATTTCTGTCCCATGGAGAACTGTGTAATTTACTCCAAATAAAGACTTTATTTATTCTATCTTCAGCCATATCAATTAAATGGTTCCATAATTGAATCATTTAACATTTCCGTTATTCTGACCCAGGAACCCAGCCCATGTCTCCCTGAACTGCCAAAACAGGAGCAAACTTGTGAACACCCAAAAAGCATCGTACACCTCTGTTCTGTATGGAATCTGCAGTCTTACATTCTTTAAATCCCCATATTCCTGCAGCAGAATTCAGGAGAGACACAAACATCATAAAGGTTGGAGTAAGTTATGTAATCAAGATTTGGAGATTTGGCATGTGGGTGCTAAGTTTACTTAAATTACTATATATTTAGAAAGTTATTGTGCCTATTTGGATATAATAAACTAATTCAAAGGGGTGCCCATCTGTTTATTTTACAGGATGATTCCATAGTTCAGCATATGGCTGCAAAAGCCATAGAGAACATCGCCACCACCGTCTCCGGATGCTCCCACAACCTGATTACCACAGAGATAGGCCTCGCCCTGTGGTACCTGTTCACACACTCCACTGTGGAGGCTGTCAGAGTCACTGCCATCTCTGTAAGGTCACAAACACACACATACATACAGTCTATATAATACATACAGTCTATATATATTTTTTGTGTTTCTATAGGTCATACACCTATGCGCACACTACCACTTTTGTTAGGTCATACAAACTCAAACAAAAACACAAAAAGTCATTAAGTGTGCAAGGTAGTGCGAAAATCTGATCCTTGCTTGTCACACGCTGAGCAGCTTAATTTATATTTTTATATTTTTTTTTTACATATAAATTTCAGTTAGCATATGTGTATGTCTTTGTCTTTTTGTGCATCTCCAGGCTCTGTCCAGGCTAACGCGGGCTGTCCCAGCAGTGTTCTTAACAGTGATTGACACTTGCGGCCCAGTGGCCGTCTTGGAGAGTGTGGGTGGAGCAGGTGTCAGGATCCAGCAGCACCTGCTCACTATTACAGCAACTGCACTACTCACCACAAGCTCCCACACACACCGCATCTCACAGAACAAGGTAGGTGTACACAAACACATATACAGTACATGTGCTCTCATTCCTCAGCATAAGAAAATGTCAGTATATATCATCAGATGTAAATGCATACAGATTACATTTGGGACAAGATACCCACATACACGATTATTTTCTGATAATATAAAACGTTACTGATATTTCCATATGTATATTCCTTAATTTTCTTTGCCATCCTATGAAGGGCAGTCAGAATGTAAAATTATAGCTAATTATTGACTACACCCAGTAGTTTCAGATAGGTTTCATAGAGGTTTATGCGGTAACATTGTTAAAGATGGGGTTTGATGTTTGGAAATGTTTAAATGTTAACTTCACTAATGGTGATAGTGAGTTTAGTGGTTTTGGTGGTAATGTGGACATGCTAATGGTAGGCTTTTACATGAGAACACAGGGTTAAAGATACTCCCACAGAACTCAATATCATAAGAAACTGGCTTTAAATTGCGTGAATTCTGCCTCCCCCCCACACGCACACACACACACACAATTTTCCTCCCTCCCTACAGTTCATGAACTAATGCTGGACTGTGTATGAAATAATTTGTTAGGAACTTACTTATTTAATTTTTCATAAGACAGCCCATCAAGTGTGGATATGAAGTGCTAATCTTGTTATGGCAGAGGGGCTAAAATTGATTTAAAGGTTTTTAACTTGGAGTCTCGCACTGGTAATTGACTCTGAACTGAATTTATTTGCATTGAGCATTTCCAATTTAACACCAAAATACAAACTTAGTAGTTCAGCTCTGCTCTAATTATACACTGATGTGCATTCACCATCCTACCCCCCCC